>CAIGQQ010034734.1:6232544-6253692 GCA_903798035.1 Danio albolineatus | reverse complement strand
TCTGTCTGTCTGTCTGTCTGTCTGTCTGTCTGTCTGTCTGTCTGTCTATCTATCTATCTATCTATCTATCTATCTATCAAATAATTTCAGTTATTGTGCTATATTTTTCTGCATCAGCATTTATCTATAACACACCACACACAAAGAGTCTTTTTATATTTCTCCTGAGGCACTTGATCATAAACAATCACACGTGAAGGTGTTGTTGCTAGTGACCCCAGAGAGGATCTCAATGCCTCTGAAACTCTCTCTAGACCTCAACCAGAGGGACCAACAGAGAAAAGAAGAACCCTTAAAAGGCTTTTGAGAGAATAATGCCTATTTAACCTCAACATCTAAACCTTTCACCCACTCCAGACAAGATCTGGAAGAGACAAAAGCGGCAGCCAAATTAGAAAAGGCTCTGCGTCGGCTACTAATGGAGCTTGAAGAGCAGAAGAAATCCCTGTGGTGTAGAGCATCGTGTTTCCCCAAGCCACTTTTCTGAAAAAAGCGTTTTATCTGTCATCTAACTTTCCTTCAGTTGTGCACAGATAGAGTGACGGCAGGCGAGGACGCGCAGCACCGTCAGAGTCAGACCACCTGCATCGCCCTCCTTTTTTTCAGTGGGATTATGGAGGGTGCGGGCCAGGGTCTGGAGGGCTTGTTGGTGGAGGTCCCGGGGTGGAGAGTGAGCGGCGTGGAAAGTGGAGCTGGCGTGAGGTGCCAGGAAGGTTCTGCCACATACTGCATGCTCCCCGTGCTGCCCCTTCACAGTCACATTGGTTTCGTGCCGTGCAGCTGCCAACCCGTCTTTCATGGGCTGGCCGCCTGGGCTGTCTTCTCTGAGGTGGGTGCGCTTTCACATTCAAAGCAGTCTCACTGAGTAACCACACATTCCCATACAAAAACTCAAAGAGCCCCCACTCGCCCCCCACCCTCCTGCCCCACGCCAAGCTAGGCATAGCTTTCCCACCAGCGGCAGACGTGAGTGTGTTTGCTTCCATACCATAATGTGAGAGAGGTGGGCGAAGTCCTTCCACGTTTCTCTCCTCCGGCGAGGGCACATTCCAAGCTTTGTGTTCCAAGCCATAAGACTCGAGGGCCCTCAAAGTTTTTAAACACAAGGCGCTGAAGTGACAAGTGTGGTCTGGAAACTGCTTTGACAGGATTTGAGGTTTCAATGCTACTTGGATCTTTGAACCAAAAAAATATACTGTGTGTAAATGTTAATGCTATTATTATTAAATAAATGCATAAAAAGTTTGATATAATTAATACATTTAAAAAATATTAAATAACAAACATACATTTAATTAATTTAAAATCATTATTAGCAGAAAATTGAAGGATTAAATGTATTGAAAGCTTGATGATACAACAAAAATGCGTGTATGTTTCCCACACCCACACATTCACAGCATTTAGGTTTGCACCAATATGAAAATTCTGACTGATACTAATAAATTGTTAGATTTTGAAGTTTTTGAAAGTTTTCAATGATTTTATACTTTTATAGTGGTATAAAATGAAATAAAAAAAAATGGATTATTTAAAATGGATATCTCAAATATGTAAATATTTATATTTGATTTGCTATTTTCCCCCCATACTATGCAACATGAACACAACAAAGCCTGGATTGTGGTATATGTTATTTATATAAGATTATTAATTTTTATATTAATTTTTTTTTAATTTCTGATCAAAATTTACAATAAGGTTTCAATAGTTAATACGAGATGATGCACGTACTAACATGAGATGAGAAATAAAAAAACTTGTTCAGCATTTACTAATCATAGTTTAAAATTTACTAATAAATGATCAAAATCCATTTTCTTGCTTGGTAAGATTAGTTAACCATGAACTAACAATTAACAACTTTATTGGCATTAACTAACATTTACACAGATAAATAAATACAGCTACAAATGTATAAGTCATTGTTTGTTCATGCTGGTATACTGTATACATCAACTAACACAACCATATTGTAAAATATTACCTTTATATATATATATTTTTTTAAATATTTATTTTTGTATCTCTTACTGTTCAGCAAAAATATTTCAAGAATATACTTAGCATTTATCTGGCACAAAACGGTGGCAGAATTACTTGCTCAATTACATAATTGACTGATCCTGCGTCTTACTTTTAATGATACAAACGTATGACTGACTTACACAAATCTCTGACCTTTAAAACTACATTAAAGCCAGCCTATTTAGAACAAAGCCAAAACAGTGACAAATCACTTCCACTTTAAATAACATTCCAATCTAGCGTATATATGCATTTATAAGGCAACTGGGTTACAAAGCAACCCAAAAGGAAACTCACTCTCTAAACCAGACAGCTCCAAGACTCTTGGTGATTGTGTCCTATTCATTCATTATTCTAGTGTCTGCCCCCTTGTCACATTTGAAAATTAATAGTTTGTTTTGGTTAATTATCTTTGGTCCTGCCATTTCTTAACCGCTGAACTATGTGTGACTCATTGGGCCCGAAGTCAATGTGTAATGATTCCCTTTGGACTTCGCTTTTCATTCCCACAAACTCTCTAAACTAATAATTGTTGGCTGGCTTTTGTTTTGTTGCTGATTCAGCTAATTAGGGATTAACTCTGAGAGCCTTGGCAGTGCCACCTTTTGATGGAGCAGTTCTCTGTTTGCAGCCCTTTCAAACAGACCTCCATCCATTTCCCTCGGCCTTTTTAAAGGTGGCAGATTTGCAGGCCTCAGCATCCCTGGACGGTGATTGAAAATCACATTTTTAAAAGAAGAGCACATCTGAGCACCCCCGTTTTCTTAGGATCGGGCTAAATGTGTGAGGTTGGGGGGTGTTCTTGGTTATTTTTGTGGTTGTCTTTATATTTTTTAGAAGACTTGCCTTTTGGCTGGTTGGAGAATTCAGGCTTTAGATTCAATGTGTGTTAGTCCAGCACTGAACAGCAGGCTGACTCTGACATTGTAATCATAACCCTGATGGCTTGCCCGCTCAGAGGAGAACTCACTGCGCCCCTGCCATGCCAGCTCTCTTTGTGTGACAGGAGAGAGATGAAAATGGGATTAAAATGGTGGATAATGGAGGGAGAAAAATCTATTTCACTCTGCAAGCCACTGAGAGCTATACGACTGCACTGACATGCCACCGAAAGTGTGTGAGGGTAAAAGACGAGGGGAGGACTATTGTATTGGTGCTGTCAGGTTTGTATTATATTTATTCATTTGTATCATGCACCAGTTATTATGGTACAGTAGCTTTCAAAAGTTTGGAACCGGCCTAGGCATAATGAGATTTTGGAGAACAGAAAGATAAATCTTTTGATGAAAACCCATTTCAATCAACCAATCAATCAATCCATCCATCCTTCTATCAAACAGAAGCATTGTATTAGGTATCAAAATATAGTAAGTAAGGGTGTGAACCTACACTAGTCTCACGGTTCTGTTCGGTTACGATTATCATGCCATTGATTCGGTTTAATTCGATATCTTGGCGCATCACGATGCATTGACGATGCTTTCCATACATAATTCGATTTTTTAGATTTTCTCCACAGCACAAGAAAAAAATTAATAAAATCTATAAATATATTAATATTTATATATTATTTGTAATACAATTTTGTCTTTTAATGCAAGCAGTCAGATATCTGAACTGTACCTTTAATTTTACCTGCTCAAAGAAAACACTCGTTTTAAATGTTTTAGACAAAACTCCAATACATGCACAGAAGACACCATGAGAATTTATAGCAAATAAATAATGTAAATATTATCCTGCTTGCTTTGTGAACCCTGTCAAGCGAGTTCTTACACTCCTATCATAGGTCATTGTCTTCACCCGCTCAACAGAAAGGGCAGTGATTAGCTTTAAAAATAAAAATGCTGTTCACCGATGAGTGACACGGGAAGAACAGCAGTCTGTATGCGCATAATACACGGTTATCACATGAAATTTGAAATAGACGCAGTGGAGAAAACTTGCACCACAAGCACGCTCGTATCTGGATCCACAAGTATTGCTTTAACAGCCTAGAGGAGAGGAAAGTTACCTTACGAACACGCCAGCATGAGAGAGGGAGGCAGAGATGGAGTTTTACAGCATTTCTCACGAGTAGTGAAATAGCGACTCGTGCTGTATCTTCTTTAGTGTCAGTGAAAGACTGTCGACGACATAGCGCATAGGAGATAAATGACGTCAGTATGTAATAAACGGTTATGATCTATTACTGAACCAATTTCAAATTGTCCGCGTCTGCATCACGGCGCACCAAAGAAACAATTAATTTTGACACCACTAATAGTAGGTATATAAATACAACCACAAGTGAAAAAAAAGTTGGGATGGTATGGAAAAAGCAAAAAAAAAAAAAAAAAAAAAGTCAGTAGTTCCAAATTTACTTTGACTTGTATGTCATTGCAGACAATAGGAAGACAAAATATGTCATGTTTTGTCTGGTCAACTTCATTTCATTTGTACGTATACATCCTTTCCTGGCATTCAGACATGCAACACATTCCAAAAAAAGTTGGGACAGAAGCAATTTAGGGCTAGTAATCAGGTAAATTAGTTAAATAAAGATGTCATGTCAAATGTTGGGAAAAAAGGAATATATTTTTTATAATTTTTTGTTTGTTCATTACAAAATTTGGTTGGTATTGCTTAAGGTAAAATATTAACTGAACTTCTTCTGTTGAGTCTGATATGTTTGCTTACTAATGATGCATTTTTGCAGAAGTAGAAGTTTCTTGCCACTGACTGGAAAGATCTCACTTAGCTTTCCTTTACAATGCGATGTTCTTAAAGGTGTGAAAACAGAATGTTACAGAGCATGCCTTATCTGATAACAATGTCAGCATACGTGCGCACAGAAGTTTGCAGATAGAGGAAGTATGATTGTTTGTGGCCAATGGAGGACTGGAGAATGATTGACAAGTGACGAATTACATTAAACTCCACCTGTTAATATCAGCTGCCTATAAAAGTTGGCGTCAGAAAATGAACTTGGTTGCGCACCTCCTGAATGTAACTTTTGCATTGCATTGAGGATAACAGAATTCTGTGAATCGAATTATTCATTTGTATACAATAAACTGTTACGATGTTTGACATTGAAGAAAAACCTCTCCTGACCTTTTTTATTGAATACGCATAGAATTGGTTAAATATTCCAACACAAACAGATGGTGTCAACAAGTGATTGGAATTATTATTTGGTACAAAAGCAGCATCCAAGAAAGGTCTGGTCCTTTAGGAGCAAAGATCGGCCAATGGTCGCCAGTTTGCCAACAAATACATGAGCATATTATTGAAAGGTTTAAAAACAATGACCCTCAAAGAAAGATAGGAAGACAATTGGATATTTCACTTTCAACAGTAGAAAACACAATTAAAAGACTCACATAATCTGGAGGAACTTCAGTGTGTAAAGGACAAGGGTAAAGCCTAAACTGAACAACCGTGATCTCCGATCCATCAGATGGCACTGCATCAAGAATCGTTATTCTATAAGTGATATCATCACATGGGCTCAGGACTACTTTGACAAACATTTGTCAAGTATACAATATGTAGTTGCCAGTTAAAACTGTACTGAGCCAAAAGGAAGCCCTATGTTAACAGTGTCCAGAAGTGCTGTCGACTTCGCTGGGCTTGGAGGCATCTGGGATGGACTATCACACAGCAAATGTGCACTGTGGTCAGATGAATCAGTATTTCAGGTAATATTTTGGGACAAATGGACACTGTGTGCTCCGGACCACAGAAGTAGAAGGATAATCCAGACTGTTACCAGCAACAAGTCCAAAAGCCAGGGTCTGTTATGGGGTTGTGTCAGTGCCTTTGGCAAAGATAACTTGCACTTCTGTGATGGTACCATTTAAAGTATATTGAGATTTTGGAGCACAATAAGCTGCCTTCTTTCCAGAGACACCATGCATATTGCAACACCATGCAAAACCACATTCTACACACATTACAAAGTCCTGGCAGTGGAAGAAGAGGATACAGGTAATTCACTGGCCTGCCTATAGTCCCGACCTGTCTCCAATAGAGAATGTGTGGAGCATTTGAAGCACATAATGTGACAACGAAAACCCCGTACTGTTGCACACTTGTTTTCAGAAAAATGGGAAAAAAGTACACCTGAAACACTTCATCGCTTGGTGTCTTCAGTCCCCCTAACATCTTTTAAGTGTTGTGAAAAGGAATGGTAACATTACGAAGTGGTAAATGCTTTACTGTTCCAACTTTTTTGAAATGTGTTGCAAGAACCAAAATTCGAATATATGTTTATTTTTAAAAAATAAAAAATAAATAAATGAAAATCTCACCCAAAAAAATTCATTTCATGTTTCAAAACCTAGTTACTGTGTCACCAAAACATAACACATGCTTGCCATCGTGTGAAAATAAAAATGAACATTTCATTCAAGAATTGAGCCAAAGCAATTGAAAAAAATTATAAATTACAAAATAATAAAATGTAAAAAACATTCTAACCTTGTAAATATAGCCTAGTCTAATCTAGTCAGGATAAAATAAAATAATAAAACAGCATTACTGTCTGATTACTGCAAGTCACATTGATAAATTCACGTTGATTTTGTGGATTTGTACAATTTTGCAGCCAGGAAGCTGAGCTGAAGCATGCGAGCATCCCAATGACAAGACTATAGTGGAATTCCAGACCACTTGACAGCTCTCACCCTCTTGATTGTTTGGTCTGGCCATGGTAATCTAATAAATGTTTAAGACTATAATCAATTTGCAATGCTTGACGGGCATCTCCCCGATTCAACTTGTAAAAAAAAAGGGGGATAAAGAAAGAAAGGGAATACTCTTACAAAAAAAGAATGAAGAAAAATAGTCTGGCGAATAATGACTCCTGGAGTATAAATCTTATTCATGGCACACAAAGTGGCCATTGGGCGAATAGAGGCGAGAACCGTAGTGCTCTCATTATCTGCTTGGCTTTCTTCTGAAGAGATCTGGGATTGGCTCTCTTTGTGTGAAACAGCAGGTAGCAGAATAGTGTCAGGTCAACTTGAGGGCCCCACTTGCCACCTATCATTGCGCACTCATTCTCAGAGAAATCGACCTGTACTGCACTGTTGTAACGGAGCAAAACATTGGGTCAATCAGAAGTATTTTGTTTATGGGTTGTATCTTTTCTAATATCTTATTCACCTTTTTCCCACATCCCATTATGCTTTAAGTGAGTTATGGGAGTAACTTCTTTTAAATTGTAAAAAAAAATCTGTGAAATGTTGGAGTAAACTTGGTAAAATGAGTAGAATTTCAAAGTATTACAGGGAATGCATTGAGAAAATATTCTGGAGGAACAAAACAATCAATTCCAAAGCACTTTGTCAGGACAAACGTTACATTAAAATACCATAAATAAAATTATTTTCATTATGGATGAAAATAAAGCACAAACTTAAATCTCTAACTCCGTTTTCATTAGTGATACGCATTCATTTCAGTGCAAACTTATTATATAAAGTGATGGTTTCAGTGAGAGTTTCCAAAACCAGAAGAACTCATAATTCAAAATATATGCATCACATGCAAGAAAAGATAGAATAAACTGCTAAATATTTGCATTAATTTCACTATATATTTTTTATCTTATTATTTTACTTGTATTTTTCCGCTTTATTTCTACCATTCTTACTGATTACGTGTTTTTAAGTATTTATGCGCAGTTAAAATGTGTGTTGCACCACTGTGGGTCTTGGCAGGCTTGATCTCAGCTGGATGTTACCGTATTGCTGTCACCAATAAAAGGCGCATCATAGCTGTCTTCTGTGTCAAGAACCTGCTCATTACAGAATCACAGACAGCCTTTTTATTCAGATTATAGTCGCACACTCCCTTTGATTCGCCTTGTCTCTGCTTTCGCCCCTTTATATTTGAGAGGAGCGTCAGCCCTGTGGGAGGCTAGCCGCTCGCTCAGAATGTAGAATGGAGCTCCCCACTTAGCGCTGCAGCTAATCGAATAACAGCCTCAGCATGGTGCCCAGCGTGAGTGCTCTCCCAGCGGGATGGTGAGGGCAGCTCGACTGGGGTCTGCAGGTACTTTTCATCCTGCCTGGCAGGCGAGCTCTAGCATCCTGCTGCTGGAAATTAGTCGTCGACTGGCCTCTCTTTCTGCTGGTGTCAGGCGTGGGCCCCTGATGAGAGATTTGTTGATATGATAACTCGATTAGGCCTCGGGCTGGAGGGCAATGGTGGCAGAGAGCCAGTATGGGGAGACATGTGTTCGTCTGGAAACTAGATTGGGGTCTCCACTTAGTAATGGCTGGAACCTCAAAAGTACGGCCTTCTGAATGAGGTTGGATCTCAGGCAGGTAAGACTTGGAAGAGAAGGACGATGGAGGTAACAGAGGGGTTACCTCAAATTAGAATATGAAAAAAAAAAAAAAATGTGGGGTTACAATAAAAGAAAAAGACCTTGAGTGACCAAATCCCAAGCCTAAAAGAAATGGTCACCATTCACTTCTGTTACAAGTGCCTCAATATATCCTTGATTGTTGATGAGTAAAAAAAAACAAAACTTTCATTCATTCATTAATTTTCTTTTAGGCTTAGTCCCATTATTAATGCGGGGTCACCACAGCGGAATGAACCGCCAACTTATCCATCATTTGTTTTACGCAGCGGATGCCCTTCCAGCCGCAACCCATCTCTGGGAAACATCCATACATCCTCATTCACACTTATACACTACGGACAACTTAGCCTACCCAATTGACCTGTATCGCATATCTTTGGACTGTGCAAACATACGCAAACACGGGAGAACATGCAAACTCCACACAGAAATGCCAACTGACCCAGCTGAGGCTTGAACCAGCGACCTTCTTGCTGTGAGGGGACAACACTACCTACTGCACCACAGAGTCGCCCACCCAAAACTTTTTAAAGACAAAAAAGGCAAAGTTTGGTTAACTAAGACAAACCAAACCACTGAGCTAAATTTACGTTTTAAACCAACAGTTGGGTTTGTCCATATTTAGTCATTATCAGTTTTATTGATTCTTGAGCAAATACAGAATAGAATACAGTATATCTGTACAGAAACAAACTTTTACCCTATTAACAAACTAAAACAAACCAGTACCCAACTAAGGCATTGTAGTCACAACTTGTCAATAATTAAATACGTTTAAAACCTTCGATATACAAAAGTCAGAAAGTGTGACAAAAAAAAAGAACTAAATGAAAACAAATGAGGTGAATAAATTAAATTCTTCCAGCCCTTTTAAAACCATCAGATTTACACTGTCATAATATTTCTCACTCATTGTAATTTTTGACCTGATTCACTTGATGTGACATTTCAAGAGTTCACACTAAGCTGATGATTGATTATAAAGCTTTTTTGGCCTGCTGTCCCGGGAGAGAGCCCTGAGCTCATAAGATCCTCGAGCCCGGGGGTCCCTCCCGTTTGCAAGGCAAGAGGGGAGTTTGAGCTCAGGTAGATCTCGAGAACTCCCCTGCGGGTAGCTAATGAACAGATAGTGATTGCTATGAAAAGATAACTACTTACTAGGAGCATGTCTATGGTGTCGATTTGGATTAGTCAAGTAACTTAAGTTGCATGTTTTTGGACTGTGGGAGGAAACCGGGGAACCCGGGGCAAACCCATGTGAGCATGGGGAGAACGTGTAAACTCCACACAGAAACGTCAGCTGGCTTGGTAGGGACTAGAACCAGTGACGTTCTTGCTGTGAGGCAACAGTGCTAACTACTGGGCCACCGTGCCACCCATCTAAGAAAGGAGGAGGAGTAGGGGTAGGAGTAGGGATTAAAACAAAGATGGCTGTGATGTGGAACTTAGGGTATATATAGTGGCTTAGAAATCATCTGATTGGTGAATCATAAATTGGATAATGCGGGACCAGCTGCAAGCAATCATCTGCACGTGATCCTCTCGAAATTAGTTTATAAATAAACTTCACTTTTTTCACAAGCAGTCACTCTGGCTAATTCTACTGCCCACTGCTGAATGGAAGAGGCATCCTCTGACTTCCAGCTCCTGAAAATTATCTTTTTCGGGTTTTTCCATATTTGACAATTTTTTAGAGTGTCTACTTGATGCTACAAATATGTCAAATGAATCAAACTCTGCAATATTCCTGGAATATTCCTTAAAATTGAACATGCTTGTCCTTGTGTCCAGTTTTTATATCCAATAGAGTCAGTCATTCTTTTCTTAGCCACCATAGTATTCCTTTCCCTGAACTGTACTAATCACTTTCAACAGCCATTAATGTTTTTCTCGACCCTTAGGGAGTCCAGCTAGAATTTCTCCCATGTGAGAGAAGTGGGAACTTATTGCTACACAATACGTTTTCTTTCTGCCCTCTCGAATTATTTGTGGCATGGCGTTTAGGGGCCATTCAGTCAATTAACTTCACATCTCCGCTTTACCAAACAACAGTGTCCAGCAATATGGGCAGGCTAAAGACCAAACAGAAGCCTCCCCTTCCCAGTTCAGCTATTGAAGACCATCAGAAAAGACACCAAACAAAGGCCAGCCCCTCTCTGTCTCGATGACTCCTCTCTTTGTTGCTTCTTCGGCCTTCATAAAGAAAGAGGGACGCTCTTGTTTGCCCAGGAGGTGGTTTAATGGCCCTGGGTGCAACAATGGGGCCACATTCAACCTCGCTAGAGAGACTCATTGTATGGGGCTGCTACCAAAGAACCAGGTCCAGGGACATTCCCACTGGGCCTAGTGAATGGCAGGGAGGCATAGGGGGAAGGCTCAGGGGTAGAAAGGCGCCATTGAGGTGATAGGCAGGTTCCATCTGCCCCCAGTGCCTCCTTACCTAGTCTTTCGAGAGGCAGGGGCCTCTCCCGCCACAATGGGCAAATTTAGTGTGTCGGGGTGGCTTAAAATGCTCACTTTAGAAGGAGCCATTGAGGGAAATATCAACACCGTGGACTGGGGTATTGGTTTATTCATCCATTCCAGCCCCTTTCCATTGACTGAGTTCCTTTTCCTTTCAGCTCCTTTCTCCTTTTCCCCATTCAGAGCACTTCTCTCATCCCAAAAACTTCAGACCATGCTATTTTTCCCATACCTTGCAAAGGGGCGGATGACAAGAATTAAGTTAGTTCTGCCACAGCCCCTCGTTTTTGTGCCTTATTGGTTGTGGCAGGTATCAGGGACAGTGATGAAATGGACCATTAATCAAAACAAAAATTAAAAGATCACACAAGCTACTGAAAGTAGGCTGAAATATGAATTTCCACCTTTGTTTTCGCTTATTTCAACATTTTGCTGGGACTATGGTGCACTCACAACACATTCAAAACATTAGCCCTCCAAATGGCAATACTATCCCTCAAACCGCAAATTTTACTCATTTACTCAGCCTCATTTTATTCTAAAGCTGTTTAATTGGGTCTTGTGTTGTTTTTCAGGCCACATGTTTAATAAAAAAAAGGTGTGTATGTACAAATCATCTTCTTTTGTGCCCCATAGAAGAAAGTCTTGATGACTGAATTTTCATTTTTGGGAAAAGTGCATCTTCAGACAAGTGTGGGTGATTATTAACCATTATATTATCAATTAACACATTGTGGACAACAACTCTACCTTATTAAATAATGAACTATATTAAAGGAAAACAAAATTTATGAATCTTGAAAAATGACAGTAATGGACATAGCTTTGTATTCTATTGGTATCATGAAGCATTCACTGTCTACAAACTCTGAAGCTGCCTCAACCCAAATTTTGGATATGGGCACCCAGCTTAGCTTCAGTGTAACCCGTGTGAAATGTCAGCTCTAGGACCAGACCAGGGGGTAAAGAGACCCCCGGCAGATGGCCAGCTCTCAGAACCCCTAGTGGGGTGCCTATGGGTTCCTGCTGTGCAGACACTCAGTAATCAATTCATCTGATTAAAAGGGGAAAAAAACACTATAGATGAGAACATTTATCAAAGATTAAAGAATGCAAAGCCATGAATACCGACACTTACTTTTAAACTATTGTTTTCAATAACCTATTCTCTCTGGAACTATTAATAGTGACAATCAACTAAATGGCTCAGCTAAATCTAGACCTTTATTGCAGTAAAGCACAATCAAATTTTTTTGCTTTAAACGAAAGAAAACTGTGTGTGCTTTAAAGTGTAGATTTACTAATAAACCAACAATGCAGTTTGGAAGAAGGCTAGTATCTAACACTCTTAAAGACTATGTGCTTTTTCAGCTAAATGTATATATGTTTAGTATAATTAGTAAGTTTCAAGGCAGGAGTATTAACTAAGGCAGGGGTGGGCAATTAATTCTTGCCAAGGGGCCACATTAGCCTTTGGGGCAGAGGGCCAGACCAATACAGGTCATTTGTTTAAAAAATAAATAAAAATACTTTACTTTTTTTTAAAGTATCTTTAAGTATTTTAAAGACTAGCATCACAATATCAACTTCATATAAATGGGTTGTTTGTTTGATTGCTTCACCTTGGTTAATTTTTAATCAGTAATTATTATTATTTTTTTTATATATATTCAGTGAGAGAATTCTAGCCTGTGTTGGGCAGAACAAGTGCACTGAATGTGAGGTGGAAATGTGATGTAACGATGATCACTGAGAGAGGATCTGTATCTGCATTTTCATTCATTCATTTTCTTGTCGGCTTAGTCCCTTTATTAATCCGGGGTCACCACAGCGGAATGAACCGCCAACTTATCCAGCATTTTGTTTTACGCAGAGGATGCCCTTCCAACCACAACCCATCTCTGGGAAACATCCATACACTCTCATCCACTCACATACACAACGGACAATTTAACCTTCCCAATTCACCTGTACCGCATATCTTTGGACGGTGGGGGAAACCGGAGCACCCGAAGGAAACCCACGCGAACACGGGGAGAACATGCAAACTCCACACAGAAATGCCAACTGACCCAGCCGAGGCTCAAACCAGCGACCTTCTTGCTGTGAAGTGACAGCACTTCCTACTGTGCCACCGTGTCGCCTGTATCTGCATTTGTTAAAATGTTAATCTGAGGTAATTCGCCTACCATTATTACTGTGTAATTCCATACACAGTGTGAAGCTGCCTGGTTGGTTCCTGTCACATGAGTCATGGTTCAATCTCTTGAAATGTTTCAATTTTTTTCAACTCGCGGCTCCTGGAAAATGTGAGCATGACATACTGCATGTGGATCCCTTCCTATTTGCGTGCTGAACCTGCAGGTCTCCATTTGAAATAATGAAAAAGACACTATATGTGAAAGTCCCCTTTTGTAGACTCGCAATATCAGACCTGCGCGTTGCAAGGTCATGTTTTTGGTTGAATTTAAATTAAATAAATACTTCACGCGGGTCAGTCAAAGAAGTCCAGCAGGCCGCATGTGGCCAGGGGGCCATAAATGCCCAGGTCTGAACTAAGGGAACTTTATTTCTTGCATGTAAATAATATGTAAAATATATATAAGCAAAACATAACACAAGGATTCATTTGTTAATATCAAATGCTTATACTTTCCTATACTCCACCTTATACTTCACCTATTTCTATTAGTTCAACACTAATACATTACTAAAGAAAAATAGAATTATTTTTTAGTGGTCAAGGCCATCGAACCCTAGTAACTCAACACTTAACCATGGCACTTGCACAAAATGAAGCATTCAGTATTGACAAAAGTGTACCCCAATGATCGAAGGCCCACTCACACACAAGGTCACAATGATGCCCTCTTTTAAACTTTTGCAGACATCACTAGAGATTACATAATCACAAATATTATTTTTAAGCTCCAAAACTGCAGCATGAGTAAAAGAGCAGTAACACCAATAAAACAACTTAAAACCTGGACATGGATTTCTCCAGAGTTTTTAGCTGCCTTCAGTAAAGTAAAAAAGGAGCGGTGTTTCAACTGCTAGTAGCCAGAAGGTACGAAACAAGTGCCAGACTTTTAAATCATGAAAGATCTTGGCACTGGGGAGGCTTAAGCCGAGAGCTCTGAGCAAAAAGCTGCCCACTTTTTTTTCTTTCCCAGGCACTTTCTCAGAGCAGGGTGAGTTTAGGGGTGCAGCACCTCGTAGTGGTGGTTCCCGGTGGGCCTGTGGTGGAAATCTGCATCAGGATGAGTTTGGTTTTGATGTGTCTGAGCTGGAGCAGCTTATATGCGATCTGAAATAAGACTGAGGTTCCACTGGGTTCTGCCGTAACCTCGACGTGGTGTGACCCACGCTTCTGAAAGGGCCACGCGGGGGAGAAAACACTCACAAGTCGCTGTTTTGATCTTTTTATATCGACAACTTGCAGCTCTGTGTTATCTCTGTACATCTTTGATAGGGCTTGCTTGTTCGGATTGTCTCTTGAGTAAAAAAAGATATGCGTACTGGAAAACAAGATCAGTGGATCATGTGCTTTGCAATAACCTTAATAAATGCATCTCTTTTTTTTTGTAGCAATGTGAAATTCATGTTTCATTTAAATTTACATGTTATTTGTAATTATAATTTACAAGACAATATCTTAAAAACATGAGCTAAATTTATTCTGCTTACCAAATTCTTTCATCTTTAACTCAGCCCTCATGTCCTTCCAAACCTGTTTGCATTTCTTTATTCTTGTGGAACACAAAGCAAGATATATAAAAAATGCCTCTATGTTTATTTATTTATTTGCATAAAATGAAAGTTAAGTCATAAAACAATGTTGACTTTCACTGTATGTGTAAAACCAGTGCATACATTTTTAAACTAAAGGGCTGAGTCAAATATCAATACAGCTGCATATCACTATATATTTAATATTATATTGTATCAATAGTCAAACCAATAGCATTAATAAATTTTTAAATGATGTTTTAAGCATTAATATTTCATTATTTCTCATTAGTTACATTGCCAATTTCACTCCTGGCACTTAATTAGGCCTTTTCAGGGTTTCCTCAGGGGAATGACCATGGGGTATTTGGTCCATTAAATACCTTGGGCCAAAGCAGGACAGCTGGAGTTTGAGGAAAATCATGAACACAGGTGGAGTTCATACCTGTCAACCCTCCCGTTTTTCTCGGGATTCTCCCGTATTTTACAGTTCTATCCCGCTATCATGCCGTAAAGGTATTTTCCCGTATTTCTCCCATATTTTCAGTCTTTCTCTGAAGGGTGGCATTAAACATTAAAGAGCCGATCCTCCCTATACGCAACACATACCGCCGAACCACCAGGGGCCGCCCCTTGCTCTTAAATGTGATTCCGCTCTGTGCTTTCGGTTTATTTAGGCATGAAACACTTTGAGATAAATATAAAAAACAGTGGGATTCCCTTTCCATTTCATTACAGGTGCCGTCGCTCCTCCTATGCAATCCTCAAAACAGTCATATAGTGAAGCGCGACTCAGCTGACGCGCTCTATAGTGATAAAGAGATGCTTTAAATAGACTCCATAGTGATAAATAGACGTTTCCCAAACGGATTCTGTACATGTGATTTGAGGCAGAGCGAAAGTCTGGGTTTTGGGTGCGTGTTTTAACAGACATATACACATAATTAATTATAATAACATCCAAAGATGTCGATCTTGGTGTGTTTTTTTTTTTCCAAACACAACTAAATGAGCTAAATGGGCATAAAAAGAAAGGTAGGAAAGCAATCGAATGTTTTTTAGTATAGCGTTATTATAATGCATTTTAAAGTGACATCTCTGTTATTTAATGTAATCAAACGAAAAATCATAATAAATGAGATTCATTCGGTGCTCTTTAATCAGAATGTGTAAGTTATACAGTGAAGAAAGGGTATCCCTTATTTTCACACCCCAATGTTGACAGGTATGGTGGAGTTTCCCAGATTTAAGAGATGATTGACATTGCAGCTCATTTCACATGTTATTATCAGCCTGATCTCACGAGAAAACGTAAGTATTTTACGTTTTGGCAGTTTAGTGGCTAATTCGTACGAATTCGTACGAGTTCAGTCGTACGAAAATGTACGATTTAAAAAAGGAGGCGTGGCACCTAACCCCACCCCTAAACACAACTGTCATTGGTTGATGAGCAAATCGTACTGAATAGTATGAATTACATCGTACAAATTCATACGAATTAGCCACTTTTTAAAAAGTTACGAATTGGCCGTGAGATAGCATTGGTTATTATATGACTTATCTCCCAGCTTGTAATGACTTCAGGTCAAAACCCTTCCACACACCAGCGAGTGTCTAATGTAATGTAATGTAATGTAATGTGTATTTATATAGCGCAGTAAAACTCTTCACAATCATGAGAGGGGGTCTCTCCACACCACCACCACTTGGATGATGCAACGACAGCCACAGGACATGGGTACCAGTGTGTTCACCACACATCAGCTATTGGTGGAGCGGAGAGACCGGGATGAAGACAATTCAGTGGATGGAGATGATTGGGAGGTCATGATGGATAAGGGCCGATTGAGGGAATTTGACCAGGACACCGGGGGTTACACTCCAACTCTTAACGAGAAGTGCCAAGGGATTTTTTATGACCACAGAGAGTCAGGACCCTCGGTTTAACATCACATCCGAAAGACAGGATCTATGCATATTAAAAATACTATAGTAACTTAATACTACGGCGCCACGGTGGCGTAGTGAGTAGCACGTTCGCCTCACAGCAAGAAGGTCGCTGGTTCGATCCCCGGCCGGGTCAGTTGGCATTTCTGTGTGGAGTTTGCATGTTCTCCCCGTGGTTGCGTGGGTTTCCTCCGGGTGCTCCGGTTTCCCCCACAGTCCAAAGACATGCGGTATAGGTGAATTGGGTAAGCTAAATTGTCCATAGTCTATGTGTGAATGAGAATGTATGGATGTGTTTCCCAGAGATGGGTTGTGGCTGGAAGGGCATCCGCTGCGTAAAACAAACGCTGGATAAGTTGGCGGTTCATTCCACTGTGGCGACCCCAGATTAATAAAGGGACTAAGCCGAAAAGAAAATGAATGAATGAATGAACTTAATACTACAGTGTTTTTGAGCCATACTATATTAAAGTAATTGAATTAAACTTGAAAAATACTTAATCTGTTGTGGTATCCAATACTGTACTAAAGTTTCAACAACTACAGGTTATATAGAGTTTACACCAGAGTTTACTGTCATAAGAACTAAAGTATATTACAGTATTTATTACAGTTTATCATTTCACTATAGTTGATACTTCAGTATGCTGTATCATTAACAGTGTTGTAAATACTATAACATATACAGTGTAATACACTTTAGTATGGCTCAAAAACACTACAGTGTTTACTGTAAATTACAGTAGTATTCTTAATGTGCATAATATGGATTCTGATCCCTGTAGGAGCAGAAATATGATTTGCAACAACTTGAAGAACTCAAACAAACCATACATGATTGCAAACATTTTTTTATTTGGTTTCATACTTCATCTGTCTCTGTGCCTTTGTTGATAACTGGGCTTCTGCATCTGCATGATTATAAGGTACAATAAATAAAATGCTGGTTTTCTTTGTGTGAGCTCCCTCTTTTGCTTTGACTGAGAGAATAACAGTATAGAGAGACAAGAAAGTAGCTGGTCATGTAATTTATAAAGGGATGTAGTGTTACAGTGACTAAAGTAGAATGTGTGTTTTTTTTGTGACATAATAATAAATACCTGTTTGTTTGATGCATTACAGACAAATTAATAACTGTTTTTATCATAAATTACTGCTTATATCAATGCTGGTATGTAAGCCTTGTCCAAACAATCAGGTTATGTCTGTTTATACACTTTATATTGATTTTTCTGATGGTAAATGACATTGGGTGGGTTTTAGAACTTGCTTGACGATGGAAAGTTGACTAATGTGTGTCAAATGGCTTCCTTCGGTGCTCCTGTACTTGTTTTACATCTTTAAAAAAGGAAATTCATAGGTAATTATACAACTTAAAGTGAAAAAATAATTGCTGACAAGACACATTGCTAGAGCCAAAGTCTCCCTGCACATTCTTACAGTGCAAACTGTTGAAGTTGGGAATTTTCTATTTACATTAGAGATATTACGGTTATATTACAGCAACAAACAAAACTGACACCTCTAAATAATAAAGTGGTCATTATTTTCAAGAAGATGCAAGGCAAAATTTCAATTAAAGCATAATATAGTATACATTAACATGAATTAAATACTATGGGGTAGTGTGACATGAACAACTTTTGTTCCTTTTTAAACTAATGATATTTACAGAGACATTTTGTGGAATAAAGGATTTTTTCACGCAGTTCTTTGCACAACACTATATAAATACCACAAAAATCTTCTATGTCTATAATTTGTAATAAAATACATTTGCCTCACCTACTTATGTCCATATGGGCAACTTTATGGTGTGGTCAGTTTGCTATTTATCTCATTTTTAGAGTGTTGTACTTGGGATGCAAAGTCCTTGGACCCCATCATACACCCGATGTGTTTGGCAGATTTGTTACTATTTATTTAGCGCAACCCTAATTTTTATATTTTGTGACATGTTGTTTAAACAGCAAATTCATTTGCACCACTTTGTGGACTCATGGGTGTTCCTGTCTAAGGTTTGTTAAGGCACACTGCCATTTTTAAAAACTAAAATAGACTGCGCCACCGATCAACTGAAAACTGGTCTAAAGTCCAGCGCAGAGTGCTTTAGTTATGCACCTATACAGGTCCAGAACGTGTACACATTGCTTAATACACACATGATGTACTGCAAATACACAAATATCTATATGAAAAAAATTAAAGGATTAAAATGTTACAAAAAATATTCTTTTCTACATAAATATAAAAATCACTGTCTTCATGCCTTCTTCATGTCAGGGGGCTTTTTTCAGTTTATTCACAATGTTTAATAGCTATTATTATAAGTAGTTTTATTTATTATGCATATTTACATTTGTTTTATTAAAAAGACGTTTAGATTTGTCTACCTGTCAGGTTTTGCAGATGTATGCATCACCATATGGGGCATAAGAATAGGATGCGGGTTTGGATATAACTCAGTTTTTTACCCACACTTCATTACTGTTCAATTATGCGTTTGCTGGAAATTAGAACTGAATAAAAAATAGTTTTGAAACTAATCTTTGCGTTTTTTTGCGCAAATTAAGTTAAATATGTAGGCTAATGAATGTCTTCAGTGGAGTGAGTACAACACTGTTTCATTATCCACGAAAGTAAAGAAGTAAAGTAGAGTAAAAGTAAAGTAAAGAGAAAGTAAAGAGGCTGAATGAAGGATGCTCATTCTTTATCCTCACGCAGATGGTCTATTTAACTGTTTTATTGCTAGTTAAGCATTCTGTTTTTCCACTTACAAAGTCTGCCATGTAAATAGCAAATGCGACATGGCACTACGCAACTGATTATTTAAGAGAATGGGAGATGAGACATTGGTTTAATGCACGTTGTGCTCAAAACACACCCATAACTCATTAAGACAATAAGCACAACCCTTTTAGACCATGCGCCGGGGCACAGAGTGTATTTTTCTGTCCTTAAAATAGCAAAAGTGGATTCGGACACGCCTTTAATGCTTTTGCACCATGTGCTTCAGACTTTGTGCTTAGATTATTAAAATAGAGCCCCATGAGTTTGAGTCTGGTGAGACAGGGTTCCAAAAAAAGAGATAAAACAATGCAATATCAAGGTAAAATTATGTGGTCATAGTGCACTTTTCTTTTACATGTTCTTTAAAAAACACTATAAGCTGGGTTTAGGGAAGGGTTTAGATGGTTTGTTCGGTGATCTATACAAAAAGACCTGTCCTCTTCTGGAAGTGCACAAGAAGAAAGTGTATTTAAAAAATACAACTAAATTTTCCCCTTTGTTGCACTATTCAAATTTGCTTTTCTTTTTTCTTTTTTTTTTTTTTACAATGCCCTCTAGTGCATTTGTCTTCTGAAATGTGCGACGAAACACCCAACTTAACATTGTGCCCTCTAGTGCATTTGTCTTCTGAAATGTGCAATGAAACACCCAAAACAATGTATCTTACATTTGGCAAAAATGTATGCTGACACGCGTATTTCTAATGAGCCTGGGGCATCACCTCCTAAAGTCAGTTTAGGATGCAGTGAGCAATGGTTCAGTGATTGGAGTCAATGCGATATTTGAGTGAGCTCAATAGAGCTGAACAGGATAAAATGTAACTCCCTTTAACTGCCGCATCCTACTGTTGCAAGGTTATGAATGCCAAAACACGAATATGATGCAATGCCACAGTAACATCAAACAGGTTCCTATCATAAAGTTCCTGCTCCAAGCCTCAATCTCAAAGTAATCCTCTTCTGTATTCACAGCAGTTTTATCAGCACAAACAAGAAGGGGTAAGAAAAATGGATGAATGCTAGTCTGAAACTCACAGTGAATATGGGGTTTTAAGGAAGGACTTAAAGGCACAGTTCACTTAAAGGTAAAAGACGTGTAACAGAAATGCAGGATGGTTCATTCATTAACGAAATTAATGGGGTCCAAAATAAAAGACTAGCTTTCACATATTTTCACATACAGTAAATTTACACAGGTTTAGAACATCATTGATTGTGAGTAAAGGTAAAAGTCTTTTCAACTGCCTGCTTTACCAAACGGTTGACCATATTTTGAGAGTTTTAAATAATGACGATTAAAGTCATTTAAAGATTTTTTAAAATGTTTTGAATATTTGAAATAATGGTTTACACTACACAGCATTGTTGGTTTACAAAAACAAAAACAAACATAATTCTGTTGCTTTTCTACACTTAATTTTGGATTTATTGTAAAAAAAAGACAAGAAAGCATGTTAAATGAGAAACTGAAATATTTCATAGCATACTTCAAAAAATAAAGATGATTTAGTAGTCAAAAATGTTTTTTTTTATTTTTTTTTATTATTATATTAAATAAATTGAACTTACACTTCATATTTTCAGATTGTTCATACGTATTAATTAGGTACTTTTACCATAAACCGACATATCAACCGATTGGTAGAGGTTGACATTTTAGATATTATGGGATGTGTTGAAAAAAAAAATGCATGAGTGTGTTAAATAGCGACATTAGAGGAGTCAAGAAATGCAATCCAACATTTTTTTTTTCTCCCTGTGGGGCAGTTAAAGGGTTAAAAAGTGAACTATCCCTTCTACTATCCCAACTACTATTAAAGATACAAATATA
>CAIGQQ010034734.1:6210075-6232144 GCA_903798035.1 Danio albolineatus | reverse complement strand
TATATATATATATATATATATATATATATATATATATATATACATATTAATAAAAATTAAAATCAATTTCTCGCTCAAGTTCTGTAGTACATCCAAGTACATAAGTAAATGAATATTTAAATGCTTGATCATTAAATTAACATTTATAAAACTTATTACGTATTAAAATGTTTATAATACTATTTATTATTATTATTATTATTATTATTATTTTATTATTATTATTATTATTATTATTATTATTATTAGTAGTAGTAGTAGTAGTAGTAGTAGTAGTAGTAGTAGTAGTAGTAGTAGTAGTAGTAGTAGTAGTGGTAGTATTACCATTACACTGTAAAAAATGTATTGACAAAAAGACAACAAATATTTTTATGTTGCTTTAACTTATTTTCAATAAGTTAATCAGGTTTCAACTATTTTGTTATTCAAAGTTTAACTTAATAATTTTAGTTGGTTTGATTGATGACTACAAAAGTTAATTTGATTCAACTACTTTTTTTATACAGAGTAGTACAGTTTACCTCAAAACATAAATTCTATCAACCTCATATTTTTCAAACCTTTATATGTTTAATCAGTGGAACGCAAACTAATTTATTTATTGATTATTGTATTTAACTCATTTATTTATTTATTGACTGAATGATGGGTTTGTTTAGCCAAAATATTACATTTTGGCCAACTGTCCCTTTAAGAAAAAAAAAAAAAAAAAAAAAAAACACTGTATAGAGAAGTCAAAGAAGGTGAAGGCCAGAATAAAAACATCCAGGCTGAACTACCTAACAGTTAGGAAGCGGGAAAAAAGACAGTAAAGGAGTGCAGCCATGCAGCTTCAAAAGTGAATGAATCTCAGATGCCGAGTGCTGGCTGAGGGCCCAGGCTGAGCAGAGGCAGAGCTGCAGCATGTAACCTCAGTCCTGTTTATGTTCCACATTCTGACGGTGTGGAGGCCTTAAATTGGAGCCATGCTGCAGGGGATTAAGCCTATGAACCCAGGCATGTGTGTGACAGGGGAGGCGGGCAGACATATGTCCACAAGGCTGGTTAAAAGTGCTACCCACACACACTCACTTTCCCTCTCCTTCCTTCTCTCTCTCTATCTCTCTCTCTGGCACAGAGGCCACAACTGAAGGCCTCCATGTGTGGCGGATGTTTTCCACGAGCGAGGCGGCCAGCTTGGCTGCAGCTGTCCAAACCGGAGGGCCTTGGGAAGGGGAGGAGAGAAGCCTGGATTGGAGGACGGTGCACTTGGCAAAGGTCAGACACCCCAAGACAGCTTTGAGTGTGGGAACTGTCCGCGAAGGCATGTGCGAAATTCTCTGCTCTGTGGTATCGTTTTTCCTCCAAGGCTGCCTGAAGGGAGAAGCTTGGTAATATATGTGCGTCTGCTTGTTTGTATGTGTGAGAATGCAGATGGAGGGGCTGTTGTTGAGATGTATTAACGAGAGTAGAGGACTCAAACACAGATGCGCATTCGCTTATATGACATCTGCACTTTCAAGCAGGTTCCAAAAATGATAGCAGTGATGTCAAATTTTGTACTAATGAGGCAACTAGAAAATTCCTCTCCTATAAAATGCTGTGGGAAATTGTATACATTTTGATGTATTGGTCCATTCATCTACTTGTATTGGTCCATTCATTTATTCATCTACTATCAATTAACTGGTTTAAATCAAATTAATTGAGTCTCTGAACTGAAGTGTCTGCATGTGTAATTGCTTTAATATTAGCATATGTAATATCTGATTTTTAATTTGAGCTGTTTTAAAATGCATCTAATTTCTGTGATAACAAAACTGTTTGTCAAATAATACTTCAGAAACGCTGATCATCAAATGTATTATTAGGCAGCAGTTTGTGTTAAGTGCAAATACCTACGCTAAGCAAATGCTTTTCATTCAAAGCAAAAATAGAAGTATTTTCTTAGCAATATGGTATTTACACTAAGTGCTAATAGCGATATATTCTACTTACACTGAGAACAAACAGTTTGCAATAAGTGCTTTTACAGTACATGCTATATACTTAAATGTAATAATAGCAGATAATTTCACCTCAGTATTAAGGCAACATTATGAACAAAAAATGAATTAATACCATACCGAATGTACTGTATATAAGAATATTTACCAATTTAATGCTAAACATGATTGTCACTTTAGCCCTCCCTACACCTACCCTTAAATATAAACATTTTCTTATTAATATATATGAACACACATCTATGAACAAAGCAATACTACAAAATACAATAAGACTAAAATATGAACAAAATATATTAGACATATTTATTTCAGTTAACTTTCAGATAATTCATATGCTATTTAATTGGTTAATTCTTTCTTGAGAGGCACAGTAATAAACACTTAGGGGCCCTATCATACACCCGGGGCAATTAGGCGCAAGACATATGGTGCGATTTGTTGCTATTTTGAGACCTGTGCAACCCTAATCTTCACGTTTTGCACCACGTTGTTTAAATAGCAAATCCATTTGCTTCACTGTGGACTCAAGAGTGTGCTGGTCTAGAAAGGAAGCGTGTTAAGGCGCATTGTTGGTGCGTTGCTATTTTGAGGAACCAAAATAGACCGCACCATTGACATTCTAAAAGCTAGTCTAAAGTCCAGCGCAAAGCACGTTAGTTGTGTGCCTATGCAGGTCCAAGCACTTACACATTGCTTAATAGACGCAGAATGTACAGAGATACACAAAGATCTTTACATATGAAAAAATAATTAAATGTTACAAAAACATAAATGTCTACATAAATATAAAAAACACTGCCTCCATGTCTTCTTCATCTCAGGGAAATTTATTCATGAAAATTTTACTTAGTTTTTTGACCTCACTTCGTTGTTATTGTATTTTTTTTTTGTTTGCTGGAAATTACAGTAGAACTGAATTTTGAAATTTTTTGTTTGCGCTTAACAAACAAAATTAAATATGTAGGCTCATGGATGTCTTCAGTGGAGTGCGTACAACAACGTTTCCATATCCACGAAAGTAAAAGAGTAAAGAATAAAAGAAAAGTAAAGAGAAAGTAAAGCACTGATACAATGTTTAAAATGTTTCTACATATTTCTGTGTATTTTCTGCATTGTGTTACATTCTATGATATCCCAGTCATGTGGCTTAGTGGTTTTATACGTCCATTTACAAAGATTTGCCCCTTAAATGAAATTCTCTCTCTCTCTCTCTCTCTCTCTCTTTTTTTTTTTTACCTTTTTTTTTTTACCTTTTATTGGAAGTGTTACATTACAGTATGATCTGGTATGTATATTTTCCTATGGACTTTAGTTTAAATGAGCTTCCTATAAGAATGAGGAAACAATTGTGTTTGAGGTTCACAGCATATCGTTTCCATCTATTGAACTCTTTGTATTCAAGGATGTACAGTTTTCCATTCAATGACACCTTTAACATAAATTCTATTCCCGACACTATGTTTATTATCTAGTCACACAGTATCTATATATAAACTAACAAATTATGCTTTGTAAAATTCCTACTATATTTATTTATTCATACTCTGCAAATATTCATAGGCACCTCATTTTGTATGTTACATCAACATTTGTCAGGACAAGCAGTGGAAATACAAAATAAAATCTCACCTAATGATCAAAAACCTCTTAGGCAGCTGTATCTGACAACAAAGAATGCTCCGTTCATGCAGTTTGCACTTAAATAGCCGCTCAAATAATAAAGGCACAGTCAGGTGTGTGTGTATGTATCCGCACAAGCGATGTTAAGGCACTTCTCTCTCACCCACCTTTGTGTGAGTTCTGTGCCCTAGCATTCATTCAGCTGCACCTTTGAAGGCAGATAATCCCGCTTATTTGCTTTCCCATGCCCGAGTCAAGTCAGCCTCTGAACCAGCTCTCCAGAATACAGTACACATCCACACTTCCCACCACACAGACTCCTTTTATTTACCTAAATAGGATGTGGCTCAACAGGCTTTAAAATGTTAGTGAATGGTTTGTAAATATGATCTTACCGCAACTCTTTTATCGGCAAAGCTACAGTCTTAGTGCTGCTTTGAGCGGCCTTTATGCCTCCTGACATGTATTCATTGGGAGAGAATTGAAAGGCCTCAATGAGCGGTCCCCGTAGGACCCTATGCTCATAATAGGGGCCAATTTATTACAGTAAATAACAGTTGCTGTCATTATATTGTTTTCCATGAAGCGGCTTATTTGGAGCTCTTAAACTGGTAATTGTTTTAAGACCAGTGGTGGCTCTTTTGCTCCCATTCAGGGGCAGGAAACCGAATCTGGGCAGTGGGAATTCGGGAACGCGCCCCGGGGAGGGTCCGACTGGCGGGACAGGAGATCCAGTCCTGCGAGCAGCTGTGCTGCGGTATTAAGCTCTAATGAGTTCAAGAGTAACATGGATGAAGCAGAGTTATGGGGAAATCCCCTTTAAGAGCCTTTGATTTACTGTCTTGACATCTGTATTAATATGCATATTAATCCCCTCAGTTTATGTGGATGAACTACTGAAATAACTGACATAACTGTAAAAGAAAATAAACAGTAGGAAGCAGCACGGATGTCTCAGTTTAGGCTCTTGCTCTGACAGCTGTTAAGCCCATCTTCGACCTTGTGTCACACAGCGAACATGAGAAGCTGAGGTAATGCTCTCTAATGTCCGGATTGTAGTAGTCCATGGGTTGATCTGTTCCCACAGTCGCTTAACACAAGGCCCTTTACTTAGTCCTCCCTCTCTCCAGGCTGTGATTACATCCTGAGTAATTGTAGGCCTTAGACTTTCCAGACAAATTGTAGTGCATATTTTAAATCTCATTAGCTTCCGAAGGCTTTCTAGTAAAACCACATCTATGTAAAGGGTCCAGAAAATGTTATAGACATGCGCACATTACAATGATGGGAACTTCCATAAACATTTTTTTAAAGCTAATGATTTTATTATATGCAACTTTAATCCTAAAGTGAATATGCTAAACAGAATTCATGATTTTTTTATTATTATTTCATTTACCAAAAGATGCTATAGTAAAATCATCAGTTTTCTCAAGAGTTGTCAAAAGTTCTGGGTTTTGTGTTGTCGGACTGACAAATGCTGATAAACAAATGTGAATGTCTCACACAAGGTAACAAAGAAAGAGTGAACAGTGAGTACATTTACATGGACACCGATAATCAGATTTTAATATGATTAAGACATTCCCATGATTAAGAGTCTACCATGTAAACATCGATATTTTATTATCTGAATATAGTCATAAACGAACTAAACAGAAATCGAAAGTATGCCGATTTTAGTCGTATTATTGAAGTTCACTACAAACATGTAAAAACCTGAATCAAACTATTACCATCGTGTAGGATTTTCGCTGCATTTTGCGACAAGATAGTTTATACATATGCACACATGGCCGTTTGACACTAATCTCTGCACCTACCAAGTCAGTGAAGGACCACAGACACCTGCATCGCAAAATGCTGAGTTTTTTTTTTTTCCCAAACGTCGTTCGGTATCAGATTCCATTAAAAACAAGACTCTTCCAGCAGTTAATACTCACATCCACTATCTAAGTTTGACACGAGGGGCATGCATAATATTTCTGAATGAAATTGAAAGAGCCAAACTGCACTTTATCTGCACAACTCATGTAAACACCTTAACACCATATTTTTTGTCTTATTCTGATAAAGGCAAATAATTTGATAACTGATGTCCATATAAATGTAGTCACTGTTGATTTATGCATACTAAGACAGTAACAATAAAAGCAGGTTGCAAATTAGCAAAGTCATATTAATAACAGAAACAATTATACTCTGTGACAATTATATGTTCTATACCTTTTATGCTAACTAGGCCTTGTGGATGGTTATCCACATATAAAATCTTTAAAAAAATATTGTATGTTCTATTGTATGTTCACATGTTCTATGCAGCGGATGCCCTTCGAGCTGGAACCCGTCGCTGGGAAACTCTCATTCAAACACATACACCACGGACAATTAAGCTTACCAAAGTCACCTATAGCACATGTCTTTGGACTTGTGGGGGAAACCAGAGCACTCGGAGACAACCCATGCGGACACAGGGAGAAAACTCCACACAAAAATGCCAACTGACCCAGGAAGAGCTTGAACCAGCGACCTTCTTGCTGTGAGGCGATTGTGCTACCCACTGCGCCACCCTGACACCCGTGCGATATATTGTAAAACAAAAATATATATTGTGACAGGTCTACTCATACACACACTTATGCATACTCAAATGCTCACAATAACTGCACTGTCTATTAATTTAGGCTGATATTTCAATGTTGAGCACACTTTATAATCTTTTTGTTGTTATTGTTGTTGTTGGCTAACTGTGCAGTGGACAAATTTAGGAGCAACCTATTGGTAAGTCAACTGGAAATGAGGAACTTCTATTTGATGTTCCTGATGTTTGATTATTAATAAACCAAGCTTTATATGCAGCATATGACTGCAAAAAACCCCGCATATTTGGTCAATATGCGCTTCATTAAAAAAATGAAAATAAAATGCATAAAAAGCATGTTTTGTAAAAAATAAATAAATAAATGTTAGTGGTATCAAAGCTAATTATGAGTTCACACATTCTAACTACTGCTATCCTCAGTTCAGTGGTCCTTACAAGGGGCTACAGATTAACCGGGTGCATTCCTGTGTAGGGAAATCTCTTTAGATTCACTTCCAGATCAGAGCAGTCATCTGCACACACTGCATGCCCTAACCAGGGCCTCTGCCCTCATGGGAATGTGTAACTTTTTCCCATCAATTTAACCAATTATAGAGCAGGTCCCTGTGTTTATCACAGAGACTTTAACCTCAGGCACTGGAAGCATAAAAGTCACCTAACACATGATCAGATTTTTATCACAGCCACTGCAACAACTGGGTTATAAACTACAGTCCCTACACGAAACAATTCTTCTTATCAAAGTAAATATTAAAGACATGTCTGAATAATGATAAAATAATCACACACAATTACAAATACCAAAATTAAAAATAGAAAAATTAAATTTTATTAAAATATTTTTAAAAGTACAATTAAACAATGTACGATTACTAAGATAAAAAATGCAATACAACAGAGAGTTTACCATTTAAAATGTATGTTTTTTAAAAATATTAAATATCTTATTCAGTCTGTTTATTTGTTATTTTACATTCACATGGAAATGTATTCATTCTATATCTCTTTTGTTCATTGACTTAAAGTGTTATTTCACTGGGTCAATCATTAATTGACTATGTTCATTTATACATCAACTTGCTCAATAATTAATATGGTACTCTTTTAAATTAAGTAATTTATTCATTTGCCTTCTTTTTTCACTCATAACAGATCCATTTCACTGAAACCATTTTTCCCCCTTTCTATATATAAAGTTTGCCAAATCTGTCATCACAGGATGGGGAAGTAGATGTAATGACTGAGCATTGTGACTAACCTTTATATCACAGTTACCACCACAGGCAAGCATGACGTAAATGTTAAACCAGTGCCTCGTGCTCTGCTGACTACCAGCACCTATAATAATCTTCAAAGACACGAGGTGGCATGTCTGGCTGTCAGCCCACACACACGTATTAATGAACACACACACAGACACACACATACACACACATATAGCTGTCTTCTTGCACGAACATGGAACTAGCCTTCAGGCTGGCTCGAGTTTCTGCACGGAGCAGTAAAGATACTGTTTCACTGCAGGTGTCCCATCAAAGACTGCAGCAAGAACTGGCCGACAAATCTCATAAATTAGCCGAAGTACAGGTCTATTTATCGCGTGCACCATTTGCCTTGATGAAAAGCCCATATGTCGGCTGTCGAGCCTCAGCATGGAGTGTCATCTTTTGGTTTTATCATGACAGTGGCACACAGTCATATGTATAGATCTGCTTGTGCCTTTCTATTTTATCCTATGACGTGACTGGAACATGAAACAAATTCAGATTTTTTCACACTGTATTGTTTACTACTATATTTACTACATTTTTAACTGAAAATAATCTTTATTTGCAAACATGCACTATGCTTAAATTTATGGTCAAAATCATTATTAGTAAGATTTTTGTTTTCAAAGTTTCTTATGCTCACCAACACTGTGTTTATTTATTTTTAAGCCACAATAAAATCAATTAATATTACAGATAAGCAGCCAGAAAAAGAAAGAGAGAGAGAGAAAGATGTGAGATGGAGGGAAAAGTGTAAGTAGGTTTGAAGAATAAATTTAGATTTACACTTTCTTAAAAACACTACCAAAGGAAAATACATATTATATATATTTATAAAATATATAACAATTAAAAAGGGTCCAGAACAGATCCGCGTGGAACATCAGGGATAAAAGCAAGCAGCTTTTTTTTCAAAACTGATACATATACAATCTGAGAGTTATCTGTTTGATTTACTTGCAGTAAAACAATTTAAAATACTACTAAGGTAAAACTTTACAATAAAGTTATATTAGTTAATATTAGTAAACACATTAGTTAACGTTAATTAACAATGAACTGGCTATCAAGCCTGTAACTACATGCAACAATACATGACATAAGGAATTTTTCCATGTTAAAAGACTTTTTGTCCAAATCATCCCTTGAAATTTCTATTTTAAAAACAGTTTCTATGTCTTGCGACTAAACAACAGCATAAACTACTATGACAATGACCATCTCAGGTACTGATTATGTGCTTTTTTTTCAATGTGAAATGGTACTAATGCGAGTATGAATACAATGTTACGTGACATTTATTGCCATATTGAAAGTAGTAGCATACAGTTTACCTCAACATGAAAATAAAATAACCATATTTAAAAATGAAATTATAACTGACAAACAATCATCACACCACATTGATTCAGCAATACTAAATTTTTGTTAAATGTAAACTTACAAATATAGTAATGTGTTAGAAACCTTATAACCTAATGTGTTAGAAACCTTAATGTGTTAGACCTTATAGAAAATGTAAGTTGCAGTAACTAGAAAATTTAGGTTGTAAGAGGCAAAAGTAGGTTTTAATAACTAGGATTTTTAAGTTGTAGAAACTAGAAAAATTACGTTATTAATGTATTTAATGTTATTCATACTGTATGAGAGCAAAAATTTTCAATTCTCCAGTTATCGGTGTCCCATTATCATTTAGAAAACATTTAAGTTAAATATGCTGTTTTGGGGCTCAAACACATTTCTTATACGGTAACTGAAAATACTGTAAAGACATTTTTCAAAGATATGAAAATATTGTTGTATATACAATTTCATTAAAATACTATGTAAATTTTATTTTTTTTACTTAAAATTGTAAAATTGTGTTGCTTGCCAATTTGTCAAATTTGCTAACAATTAATAAAATAAAAATTATGCTTTTTATAACTTGTTCTTCCCTAACTTTTGTCTTCAGGTAGACAGAATCCTTAGAGTTCTACATAGAGGCCTGGGGGTCTTCTGCTTTCAATTAAAATCTCAAACATAGTTTCTCCTTTCTGCAGAGCCTTGAAAATATGCTCGTAAATTGTCATTATTTTTTACAGGCTTCCCCTTTTCAGTTGCACATCAGGGATGTCTGGCACAAGCAGTAGCTCACTGGACTGGCTTATCTCAGAATCTGCTGTCTCTCTCTGAGCCCTGGAATAAATGACATGACATACAGTATACTGTATGGCTGCTACCCATCACACACTAGATGTGCATTATAAGTCAACCTTTCAGGTCCAAACTACTGGTAACATGCCCTTATCAGAATTATGCAAAATTCTGGACTGAAGGACTCAGTGTACACTTAAATTGATTAACGAAATAAATAAATAAATAAATAAATAAATAAATAAATAAATAAATAAATAAATGAAGGAAGGAAGGAAGGAAGGAAGGAAGGAAGGAAGGAAGGAAGGAACGAACGAACAAACAAACAAATAAATACAAATTAAAATGTCTGATAAATGATTTAAGTCATGGTTTGTGACATCTTGTCTTGTTTTTGGTTCATTGATTTGAAAGTGGTTTGTACCAATTTAAAATGGATGCATTCATGCTTATTCAAATGAACCACACTAAAAGGGTACTGACATAAGAGTTTGTTTTAAATAATTAACTTGCCTTTAAAACAACAAAAATCGTCATTCTTTCTGTTTTAAACAACACCACATGCAGTATTAAATAAGTTGTAATGAGTTTAAAGTCAAAACCAAGTGATCTGAGGGAGTTAGAAAAACTTGTGTGTTGCAGGAAACAACTTTTCAGACCCTGAAACACTGAACCCCTTTTCAGGCCAAAAACAGAATGTGATAAAAACTGCTTAAAACAATGAAAAGCATTATTCTTTCCGCTTTAAACAGCACTATAAGCAGTATTAAACATGTTTTAACGAGTTTAAAAGTCAAAACCAAGTGATCTGAGGGAGTTAGAAAAACTTGTCATTCTGTGTTGTGGGAAACAGCTTTTGTGATCACACCAATAATTTTCTCACTTAAACATTATTTGTAATGTGAATTAATTGGCTATGTGTAAAAAGGAATGATTCTAAATTCTAATTAAATTTAGCATCCTGGCTTACGTTAAATACTTTATTAACATGTTTATTTTTAGATTTTTTTGGTCAGCCGAGTGTCTTAATTTTGTTTAAAAGGCACTGCACGCATTCTGTTAATACTGTGGTCTTTTAACAAGCTTAAGTGGAAGCCATGGGGTAGCATTCCCCGCTAGTCTCTGTTCCCTCACATCTGTGGCTGTTTATGCCCCGTCTATTTCTGAACCATCACTAAAGAACCTCCAGGTTCTGCTACGAAGGAAGAGAATGTGATTTTCCCTCCAGTAACAAAGAGAGAGGGAAATTGCAGGGGAAGTCTGCAAATGTGTTTCCTTTGTGGTAACCTACAGGAGGATGGCGTGAGACGAAAGCCAAGACACAGCGGCGGCTTTTGGCTTGGATGATTATCGTTTGCATTCATTACTGCACTCGGTAGAAACAAACCTATCGCTAGAAAGCTGGAACCTTCAGTTCGAAGAATTGGACAGCTAAAAAAATTTAAGAGGACATGCCGGCTAACTAGAAAATCACACTGGTGGATACTCGCTGAGAGGTTTTTTCCCCTGTTTTTAAGGGCTGGCCTGGAGCGAGCTCTACGGCAGATGCTAGCATGACAAAGGCGTTTCAGTGATAAGATGGAGAGAGCCTGGGCGGTATGAAAATGATGGCCGCTAGCATTGTCTCGGCTGAGATTTTGTGACTCCTCTATGACGAATCCCAGTAACGGAGACTCTTGGCAGACGGATGTGGGCTGCATTGCAATGGATGGGCCCTCCACTCTGGAATAAGCCAAAAAGGGCCCTACAAAAAGAGCAAGATGTAATGCCACTTTTTCATGCTCATTGCGGGCCTCTGATAGCTGCAATGGCAGGGATTTGTATCCCAGTTACACTGAAAGAGCTTGCGAATTGGATCGAGCTTAAAAGTGAAGCAAGAAAGCCCTGGAAAATCAGTGCTCAAAGGCACATTTCAACTGGAAAGCATTTCTTTAAAGCCTGTACTCCTTGGTGGTTGACAATCCTATTAAAGAATCAACGGCTTGCAATTAACGGAGAAAAGAGATATAAAAATAAATTAGAGAGGGGAAAAACACACGCATTCAGTTTGGGGGCATCTGCGCGGGACTAACCTCGCAATGGTCCTTTCTGATAGAAAGATACCACAGGCATGAATCATCTTTTTTTTGCATTGATGTTTGAATGGCATGACCAGCATCTGCCAATTTCCTATTGTTGTCGCTCTTCACTTCACTGACGGCATAAAGGGTTGCAACGGAAAATAGGTTTTCTCTTTCCTTGGAGATTTTGGATCAGATGAAAAAAAAAAGAAAACAGACCATCAAAGGAAAGGCACCAGGCCTAATGATTCACCATATCAACGGACTCAATGACGATGAAGACAGAAGCCTCTCAGTGTATAAAAACAAGCTGTTTGGTTGCCGTCATTCGCTTATTTAATGAAAGAAAAGCGCTTGGTTTTTAGACATACAAAGGAAAACACTGAATAATGGCTTAGGCCAAATTACAATTAATTTGCTTGAGTGTCTTAAGGAGGCATGCAGAAGTGCCTTTGCTTCTGTTTTGTGAGGCAGAAGGACTGTTCTCACTCAAAATATTCACATTTTAGTAATTTTTTTAATATAAATATTAGACGTGTCCAAGCACTTCATTTTAAACACACATGACGGCTTGCAGCACGAAGCTAATGTCATGTTTTCCTAATAGCGATTTTGGAATACTTTGTAAATAGTGTGCATTGAACATTGAAACTAGCTCCGTTTCACATTTACTTTCACTGAAACTGGCATTTGTCAATGGTATAGACAGACAAACATACACACACACAACTTGCCAAATAGTGGCATGGGAATGGTTAGGCTTCGGCAGTTTCTCACAACCATAGGTCTTTATATACACACTTTCTTGATGAAGTGACAGCATATATGGTGGCTTTGAATTGACAAAACCCCATTTCAAAATACTTTCTACAGATGCAAAAAAAAAAGAAAGAAAAAAAAGAAGAGCAAGATCTTGATCTGATTATTTTTATGACCATTTTAGGAGGCAGTGTGTAAATGCAATTGACAACATGAAATCACATTTCTTTTTTAATGTGCAAAAATGTCAGATTCAGTATAAAAACATTAGACGCATCATAACTTACCTTAGTTGAGTAATTGGTCAGTCACTAATAAGGAAACTCCATAAAGTGAAGCATAATTTGGCCACTTCATTCATCTAAAGTACAAAAAGCAAAATATATCTTAATAAATCAGGTGTTCGTTTAGTCCACATTTACAAGCTCTAGAATCATTTAGCTTGGGTTACAGTACATGAAAGCACTAAAGAATTCATTTCAATTTATTTTTTTCATCAACTTCAACTTTCTTACTTCAACTTTTTTTTTTTTTTTTTGGCAGGCTTCCACAGATATTTAAATCTTTGTCAAATGTAGAGATGATTTGGCAAATTGTGCAGAAATTGATATAACTGCTTCACTAACAACACCGACAGTGGATCTTAACTTTGATTTTTTGTAGTTATGGTTATAAGGGTAATTAGCATTATTAATTATTTCAGTCCATCAAAGTCAAATAAAGATGAGCATACTGCAGCTCGATTAACCAAGATTTGTTTTTAAGAGAAAAAAATATTTAATTATGATTCACTTTTTTATAATAATAATAATAATAATACTAATAAAATCATATTGAGAGGCACAGAAAGAGGTTGTTAGATACTTAAAATCACAACCACGCAAGTGAGAAAATGATGGTATAGACAGGAAATTCTGAGAATTTATGTGAATCTTAGGGCAAAAGAGAAATAACAAGACCACAACATTTGTTTGTTGGTTTGCCTCTAATACTTTACACACTCTGGAATTCCTCCTGCTAAAACCTTTGGTTGAAAAGTATCTACATTTGGGTTGAATTGCAACCCACAAAAGGCACAAATATGGATAAACTCAACCATGTTTTTTAAGCTAGCATGTTGGGTTGTTTGTTTAGGTTAAATTCTGCTAGTTTGTTTTACAAGTACATTGTACCTTGTTCGTATTTCCAGGATGAAATCTTTAAAAAATACATTTAAAATGTATCAGACTGCGTCTATTAGTATAGGCACTAACTCTGATTTGTAATTAACAGGTTGTGATGTTAGAGGGATGAGGGGATTGTTGTGGGATTTACTGTTTTCACTTTTTTTTTTTTACTATGTGAGACATGCCATGAGTTAAATATAGAAATAAGAATCCCTTGTTGTCATATGGCAAATTTCATATCCATAAATGCAAGTGGTCTGAAAAGAAACGCACAATTATAAAGTTTTTTGTAAAAAAATAAAATAAATACAATTTAAAAAAAGCTTTATTTTAAAATGATGCTAGAAGGACAGCTATAAATATAGTGCTACAGGACTACTGATGCATTTATATATAGACGGCCTTGCTCCTTTCAATTTGACTCTGTGTGTAACTATATTTTATTGTTAAATTAATTATTAATTGAATTGATGACATTTTATGGTGGCTATATATAATAATAATATATATATATATATATGACAGATCTTAAAAACTGCTAACATGTGTTTTATTAAGACAACTGCTTACAATCTGGTTTTGTGGCAGATATAAGGGACAGTGTGAACTGTGTGCTGGTAGCGCTAAGCTGGCAAGTATGAATACACTGCACAGAAGTTGTGTGAAATCTTGTAATAGCCACAAACCCATCCACAAAGTAACACAAAATCTTCCCAAAAATTGAATTATATTACACAAAATGCTAAGGCAAAACAAAACAACCCAGCATTTTTATGTGTGACTGCCCCTAGCCAAAATACTTTGTGGTCCACTCTACAGCAAAGAGAATAGGATTACCATTTTTTAAACCGTCTAAGTAGAAATGCATTAAAAACACACTCATAAGTAACTCCTTGATGAAAAGCCATTGATGCTCAATGAAACATTCATTATATGTGCATTAAAGGCACTTCATGAGGAGTGGCTGTGACTGAAGAAGGGGTCACCACTACAGAGAGCCTTTACTTGTCAGAATGGATGCAATTCTACTCCAATAATTGTAATTCAGCAATAAGGAGCTTACAGCTCTTGTTATCCGCGTGATAGAGAAGTGAACATGAAGAGTACCATGGGGAGAGTAATACAAGAGATTATCGTTCGAGAGGGTCTCCCTCACCCCCTCTCACCTAACCTAACATTGGCTACAGGTCAGCCATCTCTAATTGTGGTCTCGTTTTTTGGAGTGGACAAAGGTAAGCTTGTTCACCCTTGTGGGGACAGAGTAATGAACATTATGGCCTGGTTCACTAACATGCTAAAGGACGTCACAACAGCGACCACCAAAAAGAGCTTGAGGGTTCATGCTTGATTGGACAGGATTTGATAAACATTCGCTTTTGGAGAGGTCTGTTCTTATTACAAGAGAGTTGAGTGCGTTTTGTATTTTTGCCCTACCATGGCATATCTGAAAACATGTCCCAGGATATAATCAATAAGGTGTTCATATATGGAATAATACAAGCGCAATCTAGCATTAACTCTTGGTAAATGTGCAAGTAACCCAAGTAATGCATTTAAGATTTGTTTCTGGGTCAACATATTCTGTTGATCCTAGAACAACATTACCATACAAAAATGTCTAATCCTAATCCCTACATTCTCAGAAAAAAATGGTACAATGTTGTACCAAAGAAGGTACCTTTTTACCAAAGAAGTACCTTTTTATGGGACAGAATTGTACCTTAAGACAAAGAAACAAATTTTTACCTTTTAAGGTCATAATTTGTACCATGGGAAACCAAAATGTACCTTTGTTTTTAAAAACTTGCAGATACAATATTGTATAATTTGTGAAAGGTACCACCACAGTGACAAGACACTTTGTACCTTAACTATGTCAAAAATGCTTACCAAACATTTATTAAAATGTCTTAAATGTTTAGTCTACAATACCTATAGTTTTATGTTTTACCAGTTGTTTTGTATTATTGTATTATGGAACTAAAAATTTGTTTATAAGTATCTTTAAACATACTTTTAAACAATGATTCTTGTTTTAATATGGAAATTATTAATAAAAATCACATTGCCTTTCCTGTCATATTTATTTTCATAGATACTGTAATAAAGAAGGAGTTGTTCAACAATTATGTACCTTTTATATGAGAACAATTGTGTACCTTCATTTCAGTTGTACCATAAAAGGCACAGAACAGTATCATAAGAGGTCTTTTCAGTACCATACAAGGTACAATTTTTACAAAGATACAAAACTGTTCCTTAAGGAACATTATTTGTACCATCGTGTACCTTTTTTTGGGAGTGTACCCATAAATCTAACCCTAACTGCATCTCTCTGCACTTTCTTTGTATATATGAATTATTTTAATTGTTACTCGTATCTGGTTAAAAAAAAAAAAAAAAAAAAAGTCCATAGCAGCATTAGAGACATGTTTTCTGTGAAAAAAAAAATGGTAACACTTTATTTTGAGTATGACTGTCTGCTTAATATCTGTTGATACTAACATTTAACAGTCCTTCAACAGATAATTAACAGGCTATAAAAAAACTTTGCAAGTACATGTCAACTTACACTAACCCTAACCCCAACCTAACAGTCTACTTATAATCTAATGAAAATTAATAATTTAACTTAAATTCAACAAACAGGCCGTCAAAATAAAGTGTGACCAAAAATTTGAAACATATTCAACATTGTGCTTCTGCTGTTATGAATGCATTGCATTTGGAGTTCTAGATTTACAGTAATTGCTATCTGAAACATATATGTCACATGGGTAATGACTGCTGACAAGACAATGATGATTAACCTAAACTTTCAAAGCTAGGCAAAATATTTTCTAAACAAATGAGCATAAACATGCTACACTCTTCCCTGTTTTCCTACTTTACAAAATGCACACCAGATGTATTGTAAAAAGCACTGACGGATTACGTATGCAAAAGCTCCATTAGCACGAAGCATCACAGAAAACAAACTGTCTGTTTCCCTGCTAAACTGCATCTATGAATCAATTCAAAAGGTTTTCATTTGCAATTTAATGGAAATGAAATGCAGTCGTACGGTGCAAGCGTCTTTCTATCTGCCCACATCATTCCATATCCTGTCAGTTACTTTCATTCACAACAAAGCCGAAATAACGATAAGCACCTGGATCTCCAAGAGCTCCGTGTTAGAACCAATTGGCGGTTACTGATAAATTAGGGTGGGATCCAAACTGGTCATGACACTCACTGACTCCTTTCAGGTTGACGTCAGCGACATGAAGTGACTCTTTATGTGCAGCACGTCCTGTGGCTGGAATGTACCGCAATAAAGAGGCAGAGAAGCGTCTGAGTGAAGGAGAAAGAAAGAAGCAGTGACAGCCTCCCTCCCAAAAAACACCCCGTGAGAATTCCCTCCTACATGTCTGGGCTTCGCATGTGCCCTGTTTACAATCACACAAACCATGTGCTGCACTCTCTAGGCCTCAGACGGCTCAAAAGCATCGCGAGCGCCCTGAAAGACTTCAAATCACCTTGCTTGATAAATGTGGACATGAATCTCCCCCAACCAGCCTGTGAACTTTTGCCATTCTGCGCTCTGCTTTAAAACTACAATTTGTGGCGTGCATCACAGTGTGGTTTAACTGCTCTTGAAAGGCTACATTTTTCCTGAATGACAAAAATAAGATTAACAAAAAAAAAATGGTATCCTTTTCCACAGAGGAAGACAGGCTTTCTTCGGCGTAGATTATATCCTTTGAGCAGAATCACAGATGTTGACACTGTTGTGGTAGGTTAAGATAGGCTCTATAGCCCATTGTTTCCCTTCACTTTCATTCGTTATTGTATTTTTTTTTTCGAACTTTTTCTCCCACTCTTGCTTTCCGGCTTGCCCCCTCCGCTCTGATACTTGGCCCTGGCCAGTCGGACTGTGCTGAAAGGCCTTTAGATGGTGACTAGAGCTCCAGGGGGTCTTTCTGCCAACCGTGGCCCGGGGAAAGGGCTGTATTGTAGAGATCAGCAGGCAGTCCCGGCTTCCTCAGTGGCCTCCGTCCAATAAGAATAATGTGAGTGCCAGGGTTAAGGGTCACCCAACTTCTGGAGTCTCCCCCACTGGGCTTTCACTATACCTGCCCTATCCCTTTCAGTGCATCTGGTCAAGAGATGACAACAACTAGAGAAACAGCATCAAGAAACAGACTCTTAACACTAAGTGGAATTTGGATAATTCTATTCTGTATTCTAATTTGGCCTTTTTAGCATGGTCAAAACAACAGTGTGTCTGCATAGATACACGGTGGAGTTTAAAGAGCAATTGAAAAAAGTAGTTGTCTTTTACATGTTTGCATGCCTAGTAATAATCAACAAAAACTTTTAAACAAAGAAACTGACAGTACAAGTGTTTGAACGTACACTCACATGTAGACATGAGGCTAAAAAGCCAATGTTATTAGCATACAAATTGCTTGTTTGTTGCTCGAGTTACAATAATTTCAATAAGTACAATAATTTCTGTCCAACCAGATACATTGCAAATATTTTTTTTGTTTGTTTTAGTTATTTTTGTTGATTAAATTTAAGTTAGTCTAAATAAATATAGAGAATATCTATAGATATTTAAGCGTAAAAAGTGATTACTTAAAAAAAAATTGTTGACAAAGTGAGTAAATGAATTATGTGTGGAATTATAAAAAATTGATTTAATGGATAGTTCACTCAAAAATTTCAATTAAAATGTTTACTCAGCCTTTACTTGTTTTAAACCTTTGTGAGTTTCAAAACTTTATGAGTTAAAAAAAATACTTTTTCTTATATGAAAGTCACTTGTTGCAGGTTTCCAGCTTTCTCCAAAAATATCTGACAGATGAACAAATGAAAGAAACCCTATAAAGAAAAACAAAAAGTATTGGCACCACTAGCGGGTGAGTAAAATAGTGAGCAAAATTCATTTTTGTGTGAACTACCCCTTAATAGTTCCAAGTTAACGAATTTCCCTTTGTTTATTTTTGTCAAGTTGTCAATTTCCGGGCAAAAGGGGTTTACTGACTTTTTAAAAGTAAAGTAATTATTAGCTTTTTTTGAAGTAAAATGTATTTAGTAGAAACCCTGATTTGATCTTTTGAACAGCACAACTAATCTACTTAAAAAGCAGTTTAATTTAGTAAATATGATTTAACAAACACATAAAAATCAACAATCCTAAAAACATCTTCTTTCCTTAGATACCGAGTCAATCACAAAACCTGGTAGTAACTTTAATGACAAATAATACTTTTGTAATAAAGCGAACACCTTTTTAAAAAATACTTCACGTTATGAATAGCTCATGGATTAACAAGCAACAAAGTACCTTCCCCAACACCACTGACAATGAACAGGACAATCTACTGCTGTGTTTTGCTCCAGCAGTTTTGTATAATGTGTGAAAGGGTCATCTGTGTGTGCACTGCACATGTATGCCGTTTCATCATGGGAGTGGATGCCTGAAGACAGAGTATGTCAAACATTCAGTCATGCTTTAAGCCAGATCTCTCCTTCACCTTCTTATCTTGACATCGCGTTTTAGCACCGGGAAGTTCCAAACCTCATGCCCACATGGCTCATCAGCCAGCAGAACATAAACATCACAGTGAAAGCCAGGGAACGAACCACACTGCTTAACTTCAGCTCATGTCTATTACTAGCACCACTTAAAGCCATAAAGCCATGCGCTTGACTCCTGGCTAACCATTATTTTTATATTAGGGATGGGTGATTTAAACTGAATTACACATTTTTCTGGTATGTATTGGCACATATTCATTTGTATAAACAGGGAGGCATACAAAATTGATACTTTTCATGTACACTGCTTAATTTATACTGGTAGCGCACTCATGTATATTCTTCACATATGAATCACATAAGTAAAGACATCAAGCTATCACTGTAACTGAGTAAAGTAGTAGTTCACCCAAAAGGAAAATTCGATGTACTCATCCCTTACTTGTTTCAAACCTTTACTGAGTTTCTTCATTCTGCTAAACCCAAATGAAGATATTTTGAAAAATGCTGGAAACCTGTAATTATTGACTTCCATAGTAGGAAATACGAATAGCCTGGAAGTCAATTGTTACAGGATTTCATTTTTCAAAATTCCTCCTAACCCTAACACGATCTCTTTAAACTAAAGCAACAACAAACACACAGTTTTGGTAATATTTAGATCATATGTTTTTAATATTTCAATATTCAATTTATAATGCAATCAAATCTAATCAACATAGCCCTTAATAGAATACTAATAGTGTGATGTCTTCCATGTTGTGTTATGAAATTATATGTTGTGATATTGTCTGGTCACAAATAGGTGTGATGTCATGTGAATTGGATGTATGTCAGTTATAGTTTTGCTGTCTCTTATTTGCAAAACTTTATTGCACGTGTGCTATACTGTAGTACTTTCATTAATTGCATAACACATGTTTGTCTAACAGTACAGCTCTGAATGAACCAGTTATAGACTGTAGAGGCAAATTCCATATTGTAGGACTTACAGTTATTATCCTGGGAAGACTAGTTCCAATTGTCGTGAGAATTTTTACCATTATGTCATTCATTCATTTTCCTTTGGCTTAGTCCCTTTATGTTTTACACAGCAGATGCCCTTCCAGCTGCAACCCAGTACTGGAAAACATCTATATACACTCATTCACACACATACAGCCAATTTAGTTTATTCAATTCATTTATAGCGACTGTCTTTGGATTGAGGGGGGAAACCAAAACTCCTGAAGGAAACTCATGCGAACATGGAAAAAACACGCAACCTCCACACAGAAATGCCAACTAACCTAGGTGGGACTCGAACCAGCGACCTTCTTGCTGTGCTAACCACTGAGCTACAGTGTCACCCTTTTAACATTACATTGCAAACAATAACATGTCACCCATCCCTATTATATTACAATAATATAAAATAAAATAACTGCAATTAGGAGTCTAAAATTGCCTTATTCCAATCTTTCCCACCATCTCTTTCATTCGTTCATTTTCTTTTCAGCTTAGTCCTTTTATTAATCCGGGGTCGCCACAGCGGAATGATCCTCCAACGTATCCAGCATTTGTTTTACGCAGCGGATGCCCTTCAAGCCGCAACCCATCTCTGGGAAACATCCATACACACCATTCACACACATACACTATGGACAATTTAGCTTACCCAATTCACCTGTACCGCATGTCTTTGGACTTGTGGGGGAAACCGGAGCACCCGGAGGAAACCCACGCAACCACGGTGAGAACATGCAAACTCCACACAGAAATGCTAACTAATCCAGCTGGGACTTGAACCAGCGACCTTCTTGCTGTACTAACCACTGAGCTACCATGTCACCCTTTTAACATTACATCACAAACAACAACATGTCACCCATCCCTATTATATTACTATAATATAAAATAAAGAAAACTGCAATTAGGAGTCCAAAATTGCCTTATTCCAATCTTTCCCGCCATCTCCTATCACGAAAATCATTTCGACTAAACTTTTATGATCTGACCCCAAGGTTACAATACAATGGACTTCAAAACGAGCCTTCTTACCCCAGATCAGAGCCTTCTGCTTCAGTCAAGGCTCTGAGGGGCTGTCACTGGTGATGTACTGCCGTGAAGCCTGCACCCTGACCCCACATAACAAGTACATTAACCTCTTCAGAGATGCACCACTCCAGCCCTAAAACTCTGACCCTAAAGCCCCTCTCGTGGCCACGGGAGGTCCCTCCAAACTCTGCATGATCACTGCATTGTCTGCCCGGCTTCTTTGTGTACGTTGCCAAATAATGTTCCTCTATCCCTCTATGATGCTGCTACCCCCCTTCCAGTCGAGACAAGAGGGAGAGAGAGCATTCTGTTGTGCCCAGCATGAGTGCTCTCCCAGCAGGATGGTGAGGGCAGCTCGACTGGGCGTCTGCAGGTACTTTTCATCCCGCCTGGCAGGCGAGTCTCAGCGCCCTGCTGCTGGAAATTAGTCGTCGACTGGCCTCTCTTTCTGCTGGTGTCAGACATGGGCCCCTGATGAGAGATTTGTTGATATGATAACTTGATTAGGCCTCGAGGCTTGGTGGCAGAGAACCAGAAAGACTCTGCTCCCAGTCCTTAACCTCTCCTCGGGAGACTGCAATTAGGACTTGGTAATTGGTTAATTTGGCAGTCGGATTCAAATAGACTTTTTTTTGGTTTTTCTGCTTATTTTGGTTTCGGAAAATATTCTAAATATTAATATCAACCTTTTCTCTGCTTTTCAAATATATATTAAATTCATGCAACATGCTGAAACTGTGTTATCTTATGAACAGTTTGTATTGATTGCTTTAAATGGAAAGTTCAGTCATAAAATAAATAAATAAATAAATAACTTTCTCTTTATTCACCCTCATGTGGTTTCAAAACTTTATGAGTTTCTTTCTTCAGCTGAAAACAAAAGAAGACATTTTGAAGAAAGCTG
>CAIGQQ010034734.1:6194507-6207357 GCA_903798035.1 Danio albolineatus | reverse complement strand
TAAATTAAATTAAATTAAATTAAATTAAATTAAATTAAATTAAATTATTTATAATAATTATTGTAGTATTTTGAACTATAGTAAAGTATTTATTTATATAGTAAAGTATATGTTAGATTTCCCAGTGATGGGTTGTGGCTGGAAGGGCATCCGCTGCGTAAAGCAAATGATGGATAAGTTGGTGGATCATTCCGCTGTGGCAACCCGGATTAATAAAGGGACTAAGTCGAAAAAAAAAATAAAAAAAATAAATAAAATAAAATAAAATAAAATAAAATAAAATAAAATAAAATAAAATAAAATAAAATAAAATAAAATAAAAATAAAATAAAATAAAATAAATAAATAAAATAATAAGAAAAAATAAAAAAAATAAAAAATAAAAAATAAATAAATAAAATAAAATAAAATAAAATAAAATAAAAAATAAATAAAAAATAAAAATAAAAAATAAAATGAAATAAAATAGAATAAAATTAAAAAAAATAAAATAAAATAAAATAAAATAAAATAAAATAAAATAAAATATAAAATAACACAAGGGCATCACGGTGGCACAGTGGGTAGCACCTCCTTGTGTTCACATGGGTTTCCTCCTGGTGCTCCGGTTTCTTTCACAGTCCAAAGACATGTGCCATAGGTGAATTGACTATGCTAAATTGGCTGTATATGTGTGTGAATGCAAGAGTGTATAGGTGCTTCCCAGTTTTGGGTTGTGGCTTGAAGGGCATCCGCTGTGTAAAACATATGCTGGATAAGTTGGCGGTTCGTTCCACTGTGGCGACCCGTGATTAATAAAGGGACTAAGCCAAAAATAAAACAAAACAAAACAAAACAAAACAAAACAAAATAAAATAAAATAAAATAAAATAAAATAAAATAAAATAAAATAAAAATCACAAAGCTATAGTCTCTGTCTCATCCACTGGCCTAAGAGTGATGGACTTAGTATAGGAGAAGTGCGTCAGCTTGACTTGGTTGTGCAGTCTCTCTCTCTGCTCCAGTGAGCAGTATAATGAATAAGTGAATTTGGCCAGCACCAGAGTACAGCATATTTCCACCAGCAGCATTGTAGTGTAAAATATCGCCAGTTCCTTGCACGATGAGTACTCGCGGACAGAAGTATGGCTTGACAGAGGTGTCTGAAGAGAGCCACACGTGAAGCTGTTCGCCGTGGTCACAAACGGTGTGGTTCTCCTTGTTGTCGTGCTGGGTGGTAAGGTTGTTATGTGACTTGTAATGGTGGTGGGGATTAACGTTGTGGTTACTGAAGGTGTTGCAGCTGTTGTTTGAAGAGTTGATGTGGTAGGAATTGTAGTTGTGGCAAGGGTAGTTGTTTGTTCTAGTGTTGTTGTTGGCATGGATGTAGTCTTCAGGGATGTAGTTGTTGGTTGTAATGTAGTTGATGGGATGGTGGTTGGCAATGATGTAGTCTTGAGGGTTGTAGTTGTTGGTTGTAATGTAGTTGTTGATATTGTGGTTGGCACTGATGTTGTTGTCAATGTAGTTGTTGGTTGTAGCGTAGTTGATATTGTTGTTGGCATTGATGTAGTCTTAAGGGTTGAAGTTGTTGGTTGTAATGTAGTTGGCGATGCTGTTGACGGCACTGGTGTTGTTATTGGTGCAGTTGTTGGTTGTAGAGTAGTTGTTGATACGGTGGTTGGCATTGATGTTGTTGTTAAAGCTGTAGTTGTAGCAGTGGTGGTTGGCACAGTTGTGGGTTGAGTAGTTGTTGTGGGTGTTGTTGTTGTTGTTGTCATGGGAATGGTGGTTGTAAGGAGAGGCGTGGTAGGTGGTAAAGTTGTGAGACATATTAAATCTTTTTCTTCTAAAGAGGGGATTGGTTGATTTTGCAGATGATTTGGGGATTCACAGAGTGGAGGTTTGGTTTTAACCTTTTCTTCATTGTTCTTCAGCCACTCTAAGAATGGCAACAGGTTACAGTCACACTGCCATGGGTTTTTGTTGAGGTAGATTTTGCTGAGTTTTGGATGAGACTCAAAAACATCTCCAGGAAGATTTTGTAGTTGATTGTTTTCCAGTCTTAGTATTGACAGGATTGGAAGTTTTTCAAAGTCTTCTTGTTTTAGTGACTTTATGTAGTTATTTTGAAGATTCAGATCAGTCAGTTTCTCAAGACCCTCAAAAAAGTCTCCAGATATTACCGAGAAATGGTTTGAAGAAAGGTCTAACTTTTTGAGCTTCTTAAGTGGGCTGAAAACTCCCGGTGGTAAGTGTGTGAGATTGTTATGGTTTAAACTCAGTTCAGTTAATTTGGGCATTTCTCCAAAAAGGACACTGGGAAGACTGGTGAGTTGATTGTTATGCAGAGTTAAAGTCTTTAATGACGTGAAACCTACAAATAGGTCTTGCTCCAACTCCGTCAAAAGATTATGGTCTAAATAGAGTTTTACTAATTTGATTTTGTGTGGAAACAAATTTGGTTGTATGGATGAGATCTGGTTGCCTTGCAAGGCTATCTCTGTCAGATCGGAAAGAGTATCAAAAATCCCATCAGGCATTGCAGTCAGCAGATTCTCATAAAGCCTGAAAATGCGCAAGCTCTTGAGTTTGGAAAAAAGAGATGTTGATACGGAGTTGAGGTTGTTTTTTGCAAGATGAAGAAGTTTGAGATTCTCTAAATTGTCAAACGTCTCCTCCTCGATCGAGGTGATCTCATTCATATGTAGATATAATTCTTGGAGCTGGTTTAGATCATCAAATAACCCCTTTTCAAGGATGTTGATTTTGTTGATTTTTAAAACAAGTTTTTGAAGGTTGACAAGATCCTTAAAAACACCCACAGGTAATGATGTCACGTTTGTGCTGGATATCTCAATGGTCGCGATATCAGGTAAACCCTCAAAGGCTCCGATTTCTACAGACTCAGTCGAAGTACCGAGAAATTCGAGTTTCTTTATTTGAGGATTTTTAGAAAAAGCTCCTTTTGGTATGACATCAATCTTACTGTTGACAAAAAATATTTCATCTGCTCCATCTTTCAGATCTTCAGGAATCGTCGTCACTGATTTGTCAAACACTTCTTTATTTTTGCAGTCATCACCTGGTGCACATATATCTATAGTGTGGCTCCAGTGCAAGAGCACGAGTATGAAAAAGAACACCTTTGCACTTTGTAAATGCATGCTGTGAAACAAAACAACAGCAAATGAAGTTCAAAGTTCCAAACCAAAGCAACTCGTACAGAATTAATCATAACTCGCATTTACATGACAGCAGTGTACTAAACATCCTTTTGCAATTTTAAAAGGTTTTGAAAACAATTACCATTTACAAGATCATGACTTAAAATGCAATATTTTACATGAAATGCTAATACTTGCAACGTCACAAACTGTTCTGAAGGCTATAATTATTGTTGTCAAAATCTAGTTATGAATTATTTAATGTGTTAATCAATACACTCACCAATATAAAATTCATTATATCAAATTATGCTAATTGCACATGCTTTCAGAATTATCATAAAATTTAATATAAACAGCCTCTAAAATTGTATTAACTGTAAGAAATGTTGACATGAGTTGAGAACGTCATTAGTTTTAACACATTGGAGGAGGAAAAAAGTTCTAAAAATGACATGTCTTTCCCACAAGAGCTCTATCACACTGCCTTTTTGTTAAGGCACTGCATATTTCCATATATAAATCACCACTTTATTTCTTTTTTTTTAAACAGTGAAATTTGTATGTATTTGGAATCATCATGAAGTTGAATATTTGTGTGGTGAATGTTTTATTTGTCACCTATGAATAGGATGACACTTTTATTCTTCCAGACAACATGCAGTCCATATTACAATTTCATATGTGGAAAATTTATGATAACATGTGAAAGCAGCACTCAAGAAAGCTCATAGCAATATTGGCCAATACAGTGGATAAAAAGCTGAGTTAATAAAGAAAAGGTGCATGCGCATTTGTTGAGAAGTAAATAAAACTACAATTATGGTATACATATATAGATATTTTACCAGAAACTTTGGTAAACGATCTGATATGTATTGATCATGCAGACTTCGTGACACAAATTATTCAATTTAAACATGATAGAAAAAATGTGATCCAAGTAAATATTTATTGCTGATTGGCATTTTGATCTGCATTCAACTTATTTACAGTAATAAGGGAATATGAAAAATATAAAATAAGGGAATATATAAAAATATTAAATAAAGAACAAGTTATTCTTACCTGCTCATCTCTGTTGGACCTGAATGGCCATTTAGAAAGATGTTACCAAGTGTAAATAAAAGTGCGTAGTGAATTACTCTTATCTATACATCCCAAGTGTTTACTCGTGTGGCTGTTAGGCAGCAGAACGGGTGTGGAGAGTGTGTTTCTGTTTGAAGAGATAAGAAACTAGAACCATCAAACTCATTTTCAAATGTTACCTCGATTATTTAGGGAATGCAATATTATATTTGTGTATATACATTAGTTTAGTGAGTACTGAAGATAAATTTGGAGCTAATCTAACAAAAAAAACAAAATAATTACACCCAACTTAATAAATTAGAGAAAAATATCAAATAAAAACAAATGAAAAAGGGAAAATCAAGAGAAACAAATATTTTATAATTTCACTTGAATATAAATGTATTATCTTTCTGTTTCTAATGATGTCCTGTGACTAAAGTGGTATTGTAATAAATATATTTGTTTATTAAATCTGTTTTGTTCAAATGCACAAATATTTATCATCTAAATTTATAGATAAATTGATAAAAAATATTCATTTTTAAAACGGGTGTACACATTTATGCTGAGCACTGTATGTAAATTTATATATGTATGTATGCAGTTTGTATTTTCTTGTTGTCTTATTGTTTATATTTATGCCTGATTACTGTACAATAGCTGAATTAAACTTTAAGCAGTTTAGAAATCAAGAAAATCAACTGTCAATCTCATAATATAATGTTGTCAACAGCTGAATTAAGTAAATAAAATGATATTTCTTGAAGGATATATGCATACATACCCACAACAAGGCTTTTCCATGAGGAAAAATATTTATTTAACACAAAATTGCAGAATGTGTGCAGTCATTCACACACAATACAGTACATTTCTTTACATTATGACACAATTCATGAAATTATGAACAATAAATGATACAATCAACATCGATTTTCTTTTTTTTTTTTTCAGTCAAAACGTTGGTAAGCTCAACTTTGCAGGACAGAAAAGTAAAAAAATACACCTGTTAAAATGACATTGCTCATTATTAACAGACAGAGATGATTAAAACAACACAAACATTGAGCCTTTTAGATAATACTAAATAACTGAATTTGTCTTTCTTTGACGGTCCAAGTTTTCACTCCCTCGCTTGTTCTTCCTCCATAACACACAGGAGATGAGACTAACAACGACAGCAGTACAAATGATAGCAATAATGATAATCACTTTGTCTTTGGACAGACCTTGACCTGCAGCTTCACCTCCACTTTGGTCCTCCATCTCATCCGAGACTGTTGTGGAGTTTGAATCTGGGGGCCTTTTGGTTGCACTTGCAGGTGTGCCATGTGATGAAGTATCAACCGTTGTCACAGTTGGCGTTTGTTTGACCATGATGTCATCCTCCTTCAGATCTCTCAGATTTCTACCATTCAGGGATGGAGGAGAAGAGCACATCACAAGGGTGAGGTTCTTCACTTTCTCTGAATTCTGTAAAAGCCAATCCCGAAAAGGAGTTATTTCTTGATCACACCTCCAGGGGTTTTCATGAAGAATAACATTCTCGACTTTAGACAAAGAGTTCAGAAAGTCTTTGGGCAAGTTTGGCAGAGAATTGTTTTGCATTTCCAGCAGAGACAAACGGGACACACCATCTAACAGTTGTACGGGTATCTGCTGTATTTGATTGTTCTCTATAGATATATTCGCTAACTGTGGAAGGCCTCTGAAAATCCCAGACTCAATACTGGTTAATCGATTGGTGTGAAGGGAAACCTCCTCAAGCTCTATCAGGCCATTGAAAGCACCGGGAGAGATGTACTGGATTCGGTTTCTGCTGATCACCAAAAGACGTATGTTGGTTAAATTGCTGAACACGTTCTCCTCGAGGTGGGTTAACAAGTTGTCGTACAGCCAAAGCTCCTGAAGAGCCATTGGACCAAAAGTCTCAGGCATTAGCCGACTGAGTCGGTTCTCATACAGTGAAATATGAGTAAGGCTGGGAAGATTCAGAAAGATTCCACTAGGAAGCAATGATAACCTATTGCTAGAGAGGTAGAGTTTCTTCAACTTCTGCACTTTTGCAAAAAGATTTGCTGGCAATTGCTCGATTTTGTTGTCTTGTAGATGCAATATCTCAAGGTTCACCAAATCATCAAATATGCCTGCTGGTATATCCGTTAATTGATTTTGCTGTAGAAACAGGGAACGGAGGTGACCGAGTCCCTGAAAAGTGCTGCTGTGAAGCTGTTTGATTGAGTTTCTCTGCAACATTAGTATTTCTAGCCGGTTTAAACCCCTAAAAGTGTCTTCTGACAGAGAGCTGAGAAGGTTTTTGCTAAGGTCTAATTTGTTCACATTTACAAGTGGAGTGAGAAGAGATGATGGCAAAACTTCTAGTTTGTTGCTACCCAGTGTTAAAGTTGTTAATGCCGTTAGATTCTGAAACAGGTTGTCTGGTAGAGATGTTAGCATCGTCCCAGTGAAACCCAAGGCATTGAGATTTAAAGCTTGATCAAATGTGTGAGGTTCTACCTCCGTTATATTAGAATTTATGGCTGCAAACGTTGTAAGCCCCTCAGCAAAAGTCTGAAAATTTGATGGTTTTAATGATTGAATGCTGGTGTTGGAGATAATAAGAGTGTTGATGGTTGGGGGCATGAGGAGTGGAATTTCATTCAGTGAAAAGCCTTGACAGAGGATTCTGGTCACATGGCACTGGCAGTTTTCAGGACATGCAGAAACAACAGCATTCATGGCACACATGCCAATAATAACACACCACGCCAGGTCCATTGATTCCTACAAAAGACAGCAGAAATTATATCATTTGTAATACAAATTACAAATAGTTAATTAATTCATGCTCACTAAATAGTACAAATGAACATTCAGAGCCACACAAAAACCTAAATTTGTCACACAGAGGGAAAAAGATGGGCGGTTGACTATTTGTGACAAAGCCTCTTGGGTAACCTTCCTGTTATGGTATTCCTCCACCCATATCACACAAGTTTTAGTTCTGTAAATGACCTGCAGTGGTTTTGCAACCACATTTTACCTCCTCAGCAATTGTATTCTTATTTTGGATATTCAGGAAATGGTTTTAACCATAATTGCTTAATTTACTTATGCACTGTAAAAAGTTCAAACAGCTTCTACATTTAAATGTTTACTCAATATCCCTTTTCAAGATATTACTTGAGTTGTTGCTTTGTTGATCAAAACGACAAAGTCTCATGTCTCTGACTTTACAAAGACTATAATATGGAGTAAATTAGTGTTAGCAGAGTTAAAAACAACCATTCTGAATGTTGACTGGATTTGAAAACAACCTTTCATTTAACATCTTTAAATTTGACATTGTGCTGACCAAAGCCTATGCAATAATATTAGTACTACTATTTGCTCTACCAACATTTTATAATTTGTAAATAGTACAGTTGACTGTACTTTTTTAAAAAATGCTGTAAATTAGAATAAATTCCTCTACTTTACAATACAGACATGGATGTTCTTAACAGGAAACACCTGATTAAGATGATGACTGTGGCATTTCTCTACTCAGCTCTATGTTTCAAATAGGCACAGATATACTAAGGCCTTGGTAATTACTTGTATCCTAACATAGATATTTAATAGAAGCAAGCATGCAGTTTTAGGTCAGGACAAAACTGAAAACCACATGGAACAAAGTTTCATGACTTCATAATCTGTTCCAGTGAAACCAAACTCCACTCTGTGAGAGCTGGCACATTTAACCATCTGCATCCAACTATTATGCACAGCAATTTTTTATCAAAGATTGCATTTTGTTATTTTGACAAAAGCCACGTTAATTTAAAACATTCAAAAAGCATTTATTTCTGATTTAGCAAGACATGTTTGTAGTGCATTCACTATTAATACAAGCTACTCTTTAAGAATTATAATTAAGCACACTGTAATACTGTTAACTTAAGGATTAATCATAATGACAGCCAGAAGTTAAAAAAAAATAACAAAGTGTCTTACCTTCGAACTTGAAGATTTATCAGAGATATTTGTGTTTCTCCTCGTCGCACTGAAGCGTTTCCCCGTTTGCTTTTAAACAGATGGGATGCTTTTTTAAGTCAGATTCCTTTCTGCTTCCTCATATCTCTCTGGTTATCCCTTTTACAGTCAGCCGTAGACTGCTCTGCCTTGCACAAAAGCTCTCATGTACTCTCGCACATTATTTGGAAATGAGTTGGTGGGGAAATGTTGGTTTGGGGCCCCACCCTTGTGCTGCTCTTTAAAGGGGCAGGAAGTTTGTGGGTTTTTGAGTGCGTAAGCAAGGATCTCTGGGCGTTTAGATGCTATGACTATATAAAAAAAGTCAACGATTGTTTGACTATGCTGTGCGTAGTGATAATTCTGAAGTTTGATACAGAACAGAACATAATCCAGAACATGTCTTTCTGAGGTAAACCGTATGTGCACATACTCATAAAATGCTATAAACAATCATTAACATTCATAGGATATTTACATTTTTCACAGGATGAATAAATGAATAAATGACTGAATGAATGAATGATTAAATGAATGAATGAATGAATCAATGACTGAATGAATCAATGAAAAAATGAATCAATGAATAAATGAATGAATGAATGAATGAAGGAATTCTAAAGATGATAAAGGGATGAATAAAATAAAGATAATAGCAACTTTTTTCTCTAATTCTGAGTTTAAAAGTTGAAATTCTTACATTTTTCAAAGTTTCCTCAGATTTATTTTACTTATTTAGATTTTTTTATGCACATACGTGTGTTTATAGACTGTCTTGCAGTATCCTTTCTTATAGAAATGTGAGATGTTAATAAATTGAAATATATTAACTGGTAATAGTGCAAAAAAGTTAATTATGAGATAAAAATATATGTGGGAATATGCGGATATTCATTTAAACTTGATAGTTTAGATTGAACTGCTTTAGTTCAATTGTTTAGTTGTTAGATAAATTTTTATTTATTTATTTATTTATTTATTTATTTATTTATTTATTTATTTATTTATTTATTTATTTATTTATTTATTTATTTATTTATTTATTTATTTATTTATTTAGTTTTAGGTTTACTAAAAATGTCTTGTAAACTGCAAAAACAAACAAAAAAACTTTATCATGTTTAATTCAGTGCCATATTGCACTATACTGTACACTTATAAAATATGAGAACATACAGTATGTAACCAATTACAAGTGTACAACATTTTCTGTGCCAAAGATCACAACTTACTAACTCGAAAACTTATTTTGCTCAAAGAAAGTTATGGGAATATGACAAGATATGACTTTATCAAAGCAGATGTGCGTCTGTATGTTTCAAAATGAATGTTCCATGTTGCCCTAAAAAAATATGGGCCCACCCAAACTTATTTCCTTTTATTTTGCAAGTGCTGCCATGGTGGATTTTTCCTCATCAGTGTTACTAATACAAAAACACATGAATCACTATCACAGTGTTAATACTGACTAATCTCACATATTTTATACCAACTGATTTCATTTCTAAAGCATGTTTTAAATCCCACATATATAGATACAGAGAGACAGACATTCACACACATGAATACAGAATTAAGTTTAGGCTCATTGGAACATGAAAAGATGCCCTTATTCATGATGAATAAATGGAAATGCAAACGGGGGTTGAAGTGACACTTTAACCCCATGAACTTAAGCTTATCAGATGTTGATTGCTGAAATGAGGACATCACTTCCGCTGATCAGAGAATGGACCATTTGTCTATTGCTTTCCTTATTTATTGACCACAACTTGTAAAAAAATAATAGAGAAAGGAAAATATCAGCACCAACAACTAATCTTTTTTTTAATAATTTTCCCTGTTGCCAAGAACAAATTTATAGCATTTTTATTTCAACAATCTTTAATTAATATTTAAAGCAAAGCACAATTCAATGACTACTGCACCATTTTTTTAAAAAAGGAACTAATTATCTGACACTCACGCTCTCTACAAGTGAAGGGGGAATAGAAATCTTAATATTCATCATTCATTTTCTTTCGGCTTAGTCCTTTTATTCATGAGGGGTCACCACAGCAGAATGAACCGCCAACTTATCCAGCATATGTTTTACACAGCGGATGCTCATCCAGCTGCAACCCATTTCTGAGAAACACCCATACACTCTAACATTCACACACATACACTACAGCCAATTTAGTTTATTCAATTCACCTTTAATGCATGTCTTTGGACTGTGGGGGAAACCGGAGCACCCGGAGAAAACCCACATGAACACAGGGAGAATATGCAAACTCCACACAGAAATGCCAACAGAACCAGCGACCTTCTTTACTGTAAGGCGACAGTGCTAACCACTGAGCCACCATGCAGCCCTGAAATCATGTAATTTCTTTTTATAACAAAATTAATGTTAATATATTTGAGACCAAAAAAATCACTGCAGTTATGGTGCCACATGTGAGACCACTGATATTTTTAGAGTTCTCTGTGCTGCCTTGGTTGCTTGGGAGACACTTGCCTATATATGAGTAATATCACATGAGTATGCAACCTTGGTAAACACATGTTAATACAGAGCCATATCACATGGAAAGAGGTGTAACTACATTTTCACAAAATTTTTTCCTAATCAACACAAATGCAACTGCACAAATACATATAAAGAAACAACCAAGTAGAGTATTATAGAATCTGTGTGAGGAGCTACTTTTGCCTGCAACAGTTTCAAATCTCAAACCAAAGCATCAGTTTTAGCAAGGATAATAAACTACGTTTTTTATTATTGCAATATCACTCTTCTGTATCCAGGAATTTGTCAAGTTTAACGCCACAAATGCCAAAGCAAAGCAAATTACAAATGCATACAGTGTTATACTTTAGCGCTACAGTTTTATGCAAGAAAGAGATGGATTGAGAGAGTGTAATTTTGCTACCTTACAGTCAAATTCATTTTCAGATCAGCATCACATCAATAATGGCGAGTTCAGACTGCATGATTTTTAAAGTAGTCGTGTCACAGATGTTTTTACACTGCATGACTATCTGGGCTATAGCGTTCCGTCGGTGCTGTGTTTACACCGCAAGATTTCACACTGTATGACTTTACAAAAGGAGCGTCGCTGACAACTTTGTCTCGATCCTTAAATACAATCAAGCACACGCGAGAAGTGACATGTAATGAGTGAGTGGAAATTATCATTAAAAATGGTAGCCCTCAAGAAATTTGCCATGCAAATTGCATTTGCGCTGATTTGCATTAGTTCATACTGTGTGACTGTCACTCGTGTGCACGAGCACCGGTTTGCCTTTGATTTCAGGCATTTGTTGGCGATTCATAATTGGGGCTAAAATCATGCAATCTGAACTTGGCATAAAGTTTGATTGTCTCCAAAGGATACAGTCTTTTAGCTGTTAATGGGGTTTACATCATAAAGACCCATTTACACAAAGCAAACTCTGAATAAACCAAAAATATGAGTCATATACACACTGACTAATTATCCAAATATGTTTATTTTTAATTTATGCTTTTCAGCATTCTTCAAACCAGCAGATGTCCTAGTACAGTAAACTACTAGTGCTTTTGACCAGCGAATCCAGCTTGTGTAATCTATCTAATCAAATTTAACAACTGGATGTAAGTTAATATAAATCAAATTAATAACAGTGGAATAAAAATAACACCAAGTACAATACACTGAAGCTACCACTGGTTACCTGATGTATTTGTATTTTTGTACTTCTGTTTGGTAATATTTCTTGGAAAAACTTATATATAACGTTTTATTTTTTTCTTGATTGTCATTATCTTTAAATAACTTTTACACGGAGGGCTTAGCATCAAACAGAGCTTCTCCTCAATGACGCCACGCCATCTGTGGAATTAAATTATGCAACCCCTTTTTATATATTGTTTTTATACATCTTCATTATTATATATTTTTTTTATTACATTTTTTATTATAGTTACTGTGCTTGGTGTTAACGGGCAATAACAGTCTTTATGATGGACTCACAAGGCTCTGTTGCTCCCTGACAGCAGAACAAGTGTCATCCATTACTACAAACCGACCATTCTTCAATCCCAAACACTTGTATTTATTACTAATGTTTTCAATATAAAATATAGTTTATTGATTAAATAAAAATCAATAAGCAACTGTATAAAATGTTAAACAAACGTTATGTGGCAATACAGGCGCAATGTACTATAGCATGTCTGGAAATAATTTTCAGCCAATCAGATTAGAGAACCAGAATAAACTGCTGTATGGAGACACAATAACAAGTCAATCATTATGTTCCGCAATGAGGATTTGTTCAATACACAATGCAAACCAGAAGTTTAGCAAAACAATGGCAAATAAGACCACAAACATTTTTCTATTGTAACCACTGAATGTATGAATTCTTTAAGCCACTCATTTGTCTCTACAGTTATGTTGAAGTAAATCATTTCCCGTATTTCTTTCTAAAACAGTTTCTTAATCTGATTGACAATTGAGGAGTAATGATTAAGTGAAAATTATTACATTTTGCGGGTTATATAATGTTTTATCACAAGGTACAAGATAATTTATTAAGGAACAGTATGCACAATGCACTAATACAAAAATTAAATGTTACTTTAC
>CAIGQQ010034734.1:6170171-6190476 GCA_903798035.1 Danio albolineatus | reverse complement strand
AATAAAATAAAATAAAATAAAATAAAATAAAATAAAATAAAATAAAAAAATAAATTAATTAAATTAAATTAAATTAAATTAAGTTAAAAAGTTTTGTTCTGAAGCAGCAGACTTTCTAACCATCACAATGAACAAAACAACAACAACAACAAAATGAGTAAAAACATTATAATATACAAAAAGAAGGCATAAATGCACAAAAATATTCATGGTAAAAAAAAAAGTTCAGTTTCAGAGTGTGAATATGATTGAGATGAAGAAATTAGTTAAATTTTAGATGGACGGACAGGCAGACAGAGATAACAAATAACATAAATACAATCTGCATTTTTTTGTTGAATATATTACAAGTACATATTTTCTAACCACAGAGTAATAAATAATAATAAAAACAAAACAATAAAAGACCATTGCCACTTGTTTCATGTGATTGATTCTTGTGTCAAATTATCATTTACTCTAATCAACACGATTTCATGAACAAATTACATCAACGTAAACCTTGTTTTGGGTTAGATTAAGTACAAATGGGTCTTCGAAATACTGTAACAGATGCCGTAAACAGCACATCCCAGGGGCCCTTCTCTAACTGCAACAGTTGATCTTGATTGGATCTTGGAGGACTAGTACAAACAAATGTCCAGCACATCTGATAAGGATGATAGAACAACATCCAGATCTCTGAGGGCTAGAAAACCTGTGAGATTATGACTGAGAATGGCAGGACTTCTCATTGGTCAACATGTGATTTCTGCCCTTCACCCATTCAAAATGAATTCCGAAGGCTTTGACTTTGTCTGCCATAAAAATTCCTCAGAATCTCTGAATGCAGTGGCTAAAACACAAAACAATGTCACAATAATTAATACTAACACAGGCACATTGTGAAAACCATTGTTTGCCCAGTAGCTCTCCATGCATGTTGGTGGACCTAAGATGCAGAGTGGAGATGAGTTGATAGCGATGATGGTGTGTTACGATTGAAGTTTATTTGTTTATTTATTTTGTTGCACACTATACGTGTCTTTTTGTTTGTCCCGCCTTCTTGTGGTGTTTTTTATAGTTTCATAGGCTCCCACTGCAATGAGGTCTATGCCCTGATTGGCTGCTGGTCGCAGAGGCCTATAAGTAAGACATTCCGGCCTGATTCGTGGAGCTCATTTGTGGTGCGATGGTTGTTGGGAGTGGAGCTCCTGGATTTCCCCCTTTTCCCCTTCGGCCGACGACCAACAATGTATTTCATCCTGTGCTATTGTTTACATGTTTGACTGAAAAAAAAACAAAAACAAAAAAAACCCAAAAAACAAATAAATAATAGGGTGAGAATGTGGTAAAAATCAGGCAGCCATGAGGGCTTTTCTTTTTCTTTTGAAAACACTATCGGTTGGGTTTAGGGAAGGGGGTGGGTGGGGGAGGTCAGTCAGTTAGTCAATCAGCCGACAGCGGCCTCTGGTGGTTTTACCCAAAAACAGCAGGCACTAATGGCACTCGCGAGAGAAGTTTGAGATCCAAATAAAGCATTCACGGTAGTGTCAAGTGGATTTGCGAAAACAAAAACTGCAAAAAATAAAAAAATAATAAAAATAAAAATAAAAATAATAATAATAATAAAAATACCTCTTGGGACATATTTCTCAATGTCTAGAAATGATTATAGGGGTCAGTATAGGTAATGAGTCTGGGTTGATTAATGCATTTATAACTTTGTCTGGAAAAACTTAAAACCGTGGTGTAACCTACTGTACAATCCATCCATTACCTACTCCATACATCCACCACTCATTAGTCATTAACAAATAAATGAATACATGCATGAGAATTTATTTCATTTTTATAGTGGGCAGCCTATGTTTTTTTCATGTCCCACTCTGATTAACACATTAAAGTTCCAACACAGCAGACACACAATGTCATAAAACATTAATATTAGGTTAGATTTCAGTTGTGACATCAGGTGACTGAAATTCAGTGTCAAGCCAGCATCTAAGAATGTTTATTTTCATGTCCAATAATTACGTCAAATGACTCTAATATTTGATTTATTTTAGGTTGTGTTGGAAAGTGACCAAAATGCAACGTCGAGCCAACATCTTAAACCAACATTATATATCAAATAATGACATTTATTAATCAGGTATGGCAATCACAATCCCACATCTGATAGACATCATAGTGGTAACATCAACACAATGTCAAGCTGTAACATCATTAGACGTTGATTTTAGGTTAGACATCGACGTCGGCCTGATGTTGGGTTCTGACGTCAACCCAATTTTCATTTCCAAACAAAATGTAACATCCCCACAACGTTGGGGTACAACGATAATCTGACGACATGTTGAAGTTCTATGCCTGCTGGGTACACAAGCCATATCTTAGAGTTGTTATTTTGGAAAACCATCAGGACAATGAGAGGAAGGACCACTGATACTGAAGTACTTACAGAAAGGAACACATTAGGAAACATTGGACATTCATTTGTAAAAACAGCACACTGAGTTATGATAACACTGTAAGTTTTCTTACATTGTTACTCATCTCATTTTCCTGTCTTGATGAGCTTAAAATCATATACTGCCAGAGTGAATTTGAAACATTCTACGTCGGAAGCTCAAACATCAATGAGCTTTTAAGACAACAATGCTTTTGTAAGGTCATTTTGATCTTTTCTGAACCAAAACTCAGGATGTAAGGACACTCTGATCTCCTCAATTTCCCCAGGAACTCTCAAAAACAGATGGGTTGCAAGAAAACAATAAACATCCTAATCGGAGAAGAAGATCTGCAAGAAAGCCAGTTGTCCAGCTGTTCCTATCACCCATCCTGAGCTCACTTCTATCCCCTATCCTTCACCAGTGATCAGGTCAATGTAAGTCCACACAAAATGTCCATTACTTGGTGAACCTTGTGGATCTATAGTTTTTGGTCCATTTCATATTTTGTTAAATTTATATGTCTCAGAGGGTGCCACGGTGGCGTAGTCAGTAGCACGTTCGCCTCACAGCAAGAAGGTTGCTGGTTTGAGCCTCGGCTGGGTCAGTTGGCATTTCTGTGTGAAGTTTGCATGTTCTCCCCATGGTTGCGGGGGTTTCCTCAGGGTGCTCCGGTTTCCCCCACAAGTCCAAAGACATGTGGTATAGCTGAATTGGGTAGGCTAAATTGTCCCTAGTGTATGAGTGTGAATGAGTATGTATGTATGTTTCCCAGAGATGGGTTGCAGCTGGAAGGGCATCTGCTGTGTAAAACAAAATGCTGGATAAGTTGGTGGTTCATTGTGCTGTGGCGACCCCGGATTAATAAAGGGACTAAGCCGAAAAGAAAATGAATTAATGAATATATGTCTCAGAGTGGTTGGTAAATTTATCTTTATTTCACAGTAGTCACTTCTATTATAAGAATTCTTTTCTGCTGATCTGAGTTGTGTCCCTGAAAAGGTCTTTGCCAGATCTTGGTTTTCTACTTCACAGTGAAAATGGTCTTCACAATTGACTTAAATTGGTCCCCAATGAATTAATAACTGAAATTATCTTGTTTCCGAAAAAATCTAATATCCAAATTCAGTCATAATTGATTAATGTGATCAGTTGTGAAAAGAAACAGTCAAAATTTTACAATCATTTGAATTTGATTTGGAGTTTGATTAAATTGAATTGGATCAAACTGAAACAAGCTGTAAATAAATTAGAATTAATAAATAAATAATTCATCATTTGCTCCAAAGGGTGGTACCATACACTTGCTAGACGGATGGATGGATGGATGGATGAATGGATGGATGGGTGAATGGATGGATGGATGGATAGATCCAAGGAACGGGGAGAGGACTGAAGCTAAATACTTGGAAGTCCATGGTGGATCCAGGGAACGGACAAACTGGGGTCAAGCCAGAAGTGTTATGGACTGGCTAAGTCATGCGATCAGATTGCCATGGTGGAGCTGTGTAACAGAAGGGGCCAAATTCTACTACTGGCTGATCTGGCTGACCAGCAGACCATGATAGCACAGGTGAAATGGATTTTAAAGAAAGGTAAAATAGCGTGAGATCTCCAGAATTGCTGGCACTGGTTCTGGGATGGGATGGGCTGGGTTGGGTGATAAGATACTGGGTCTTTAGGTAGGTGCCAGATGGTTGAGCTGGCTTGGGGTTTATGACAAGATCTTCCTCCATTACTTTTTCCATTTATGTCATTTCCACTGGGCGGTACAGTACAGTATTTGCTAGTCGACACCCTGAACGGGCTTGTGTTTCTGCTGTCAACACCTTTACTTGGCATGTTGTACACCAGAACGTTGTAATTGGCATCATTCTCACTCAAAGAAGAAAGCTGTTTGAGAAATTCACCACCTGTGTCTTTTGCACACTCAAGTTCATTACTCAAATGCAGACACACAGCAAGCATGCATATACAGAGAGAGGAAGTAATGCCCATCTGGCTTGATACACATTTATACATGATAAGTGAATGGCCCGGTAAACAAAAATGGAGGACATCTACTGTAGCAGATCCTGTTCTTGCTTCTTTGCATAAAACTGTTTATCACAAAAAGAGACAAGCATTGGTCCATTGACGCACGTCATTATTGTATTATTACAGTGTTATGTTCCAGCTTTGTATTTGAATAAATGGCACTTCTTTTGTATTGTTCTTCTGGCTTGTTGCATGCATAAGTGAAGATTCTCTGTAAACCAATAGCACACAGCAGTGATGTTGCTCTACCCTTTTGATACCGTACTGTTGTGCTTGCTACCCTTATGCTGGTCCCAAAATGTGATACAATACAGTTCCCTATTTTAGTCATTTTGACAGAGGAAATAAAAATTGGTGTACTCTTTGAAACTGCATTGCTCATTGAAATACTGCCATTGAGAACTTTTAAGAAGACATGTTTGGTACTTTGAACGCATCACTATGCAAACACAAGAGCAGGTTTCTCGACATTAAAGACCCTGCTATTATATTTTCTCTAATTCATTCTGAATTGAAACAAAAATAAATGTGGAGAAAGTTAAAGCCCTGTAATGAAAATCTAGGTATGCCTAGACATGGTAGAATAATAAAAGATCAGTATCTAAAAAAGGGGCATCCTGTGAGCCCTCAGACACCACTGTTTCCTCATTCTCATGTAAATTCCAGTGTCTACCCCCGGTGGATGGAACGGGCCAATCAGAAGAATCAGAATCAGAATCAAAATCAGAATTTTATTGCCAAGTGTGCTTCACACACACAAGGAATTTGCTTTGGCTACAGCAAAACAAATGGCAAAACAAACTGTGATGAGACTCACGGGCCATGCCTTCCTCATTTGCATGTATGTCTACTTTAGGTCATTCATCCAGACCTAATGAGCAACCGCATCACCAAGAGCATATAAACTCATATGTTGCTCTAAGATCATAAAAAAGCTCATAAATCAATAATACTTGACAAGCTTGACAAGCCAAACATTTTCTAGTGATGCAACAGTGATTATTTTTCTCCCTTAGTTAGTATATTTAACTTACTAAACATGTCTTGTTCTGTCATTGCCCAGTAACGCACAGTAAATAATTTGGGGCTCGCGTTTTCAAAATAAAATATTTCACTTACTTTTGGGACTTTTATTTTGAAAACGCGAGCCCCAAATTATTTACTGTGCGTTACTGGGCAACGACAGCACAAGACATGTTTAAAATCACAGGATGCAAAATGCAAGATTCACAGACACACATTTAGCTCCACTATGAAGAAGCATAAGGCATATTAAGCCGCTAAATATGTTTCTCATGTTTATTGTGAAATTTGATGCGTACAGGTATGTTTCAACAAACACATGTAGAATGCTGAGTCATGTCAAATCACTCAGCTCAACTGTCATACAGTACTGTGTGTTCATGTAGAGGTTGATATTACAGTAAGTCCTGGCTGTATTATTTGACATGTTTCAAAATACAAAGCGGTACATCTCTATCACTCTCTTTTGTCAAGTTTAATTACAATTTAGCTGTTATCCACAACAGATCTGGTGAGCAAAAGAGATTAACGTTATTCTGATTGGGTTTATATTTGTCCGTGTTCAGCGTACATCATGCTCTGTGTGCCTGTCTGTTAGATTGGCTCATCAGAGCATAGACGTAATAGACCTTCTGATTCTACAAGTATTTTATGGAGGGATAAATGAGCTTATTAAACCATCTATGAAAATTTTTAAACTTACCAAAGCCATAAACCTACTATGTAGAAATCAAAGAACAATTTAACTTATTAAACCAATACAATATATGGCACCTTTAACTGTGAAAAGATGATTGACAGGGCGGTTTAAATGTTTACAGAATTAACACAACCATTGAATTTGTCTATTATTTATGTAAAATCGGACTGAAGTATCCCAGTATTTTTCTTTTTTCTTGGGTAACTGCTTTGCAACCACTAAAAATTTTGTAGAATGAATGCAATCTGGACACACAACATTAACCATATTGTCACTCTACTTGCCAACTTTTGGAACTCGGATACTTTTTTACATACTGTTTTAAGCCTACTATAAAAATGTGATTTTTGAATGTCTTTCTTTGACACCTCTCCCTTGCTCACTTTACCTACTGTATGTCGCTCTTCTACCACATGAGGGCCCTATTATACAGTGATTCCTTTCTGTATACCGACTGTATTATCTTTCTTCACACTAAGCTTACTGCTGCCTGGATTTTGACCATTGTAGAAGGTATATGATAAGGTTACATCACTGTCATCATTAGTATGAGAGAGAGCCAATAATGTCACGCTGCCTGTAACTGATAGATGAGATCTGAGAAGGGAAGACGGCAGGAGGACAGCTTGAGACGGTAAGGTGGATATTTCGGACAGCTGTAGGAACAGGAAGGTGACAGGCATTGAGATATTCGCAGCTCTTTCCAATATAGCTTTTTCAGAATGCAGTGTCACATCTTTGCTCTGTCTGTGCATTGTTGGCTCACAAAATAAGTAAATATATGAATGAATTTAAGCTTTTTTTATATTCTTTACATTTTTAAGCACAAGAATTCAATTGTTTGTACAGTAAAAAGACAACTTAAGATATACATTTGGCTAAAAACAATTTTTTTTTTCCCAGTACGAGTCTGTGAGAAGGGTTATATGTGATTCTAGTATTGCAGGTATTGCATCTCCAGGATAAACCTTAAACAAAAATCATTTTGAATAAAAATACAAGAATTATACAAATTTATCTTTAAAACAATAGTGTTTGTATGTGTATTTAAAGATGTTTTGTCTTTTTTATACCTATTTTTTGACTGTCTCTGCCTCCTGAATCAGGCATTCAGCTATCATGATACATGATATTCACATGTCATAAAAACATTAAGTCTAATTTTTATCTTTCTGTCTGTATTTACTCTTTTAAGTTTAATAAACTTTTGCACGAAACATCTCAGCAAACATTTTTGTGTTTAGTAGACGTCTAATAGACATCTAAATGTAGACAGCTTGGCTAAAACAAGGCTAAATTTGGGCTGTCAGTGAAAATCTAATAGACGTCTAAGAATAGGCAAAAACCAGACCAGTCATCAAATAAACAGAAATTAAGGACTACACATAAATAAGTCGGTCTAATCTGTCTATTTGATGACTAGTTTGACTAGTAGTCTAGTTTTGGGCTATTCTTAGATGTCTATTAGATTTTCACTGACAGCCCAAATTTAGCCTTGTTTTAGCCAAGACAACTATGTTTGAACGTCTATAAGACATCTAATAGACATCTTTTAAAAAAAAAAAAATCCCTTGCTGGGATCTACTTCCTGTATTATTGGCAATATCAGTAACATAAAAAAAAATAAAATAATCGTGTCTGTCTGTATGTTCTGGCCAACTCTTGTTGCATTAGTTGGAAAAAGACATGAAAATCTGTAAAGCACTTGTAGAAAAATCATGTGACTTTCTCCAAGTGATGTCATTTTACTCTAGTGGGAATATCTGGAAGTCGTTAAGGCATGGCAACATTTTTCTCTCATAATTTGTACAATACGTAACACCAAACACCACCCACCAATAGTATATTAATTATTTGTCTCTGTTAGTTACTCTGTTAGTGTGGTATTTCAGTGAATTTCTCATCCACATTTCAAAACCATAGCATGATAAAAAATTAATTAAATTCTGTTTTAGACATGGCATGTGGTATCTGGTTTCAGGTTAGCATCAGCATCTTGATCAAAAGCAGTGTTTCTCAACCACGTTCCCGGAGGACCACCAGCTCTGCACATTTTTCAAAGGTGCGTCCCAAATTGCATACTCATGCACGATTCTATGCCATTTTGTAGTATAAAAAGTGTAAGCAGTGCATTCATACTGAAAATTCCCAAAATAATAAGTGCACTTTAAATACCTGGATGATGTACTTAAAAAGAAGTGTGAAATGTTGGACACTTCACACTCTCAATGGTTACAGCTTTGCTCACGTATAGGAAAGAGTGGAGCTTTGGGCACTGATGTTGGATTATTATTATTTTTTATTTTGGATTGTGAAAGCAAAATTCTCATGAGAGTGATAATACCGCCTCCCGATTGTGAATGTGGTTATACACATGGCAGGTATTATTTGGTAGTTTGGTAATTTATTTCACTAATTTGGCAACCGTGGCGACCCCGGATTAATAAAGGGACTAAGCCGAAAAGAAAATGAATGAATGAATGAATAATTTGGCAACCGCCAAACGTCATTTAGGAATTTCTGCTTAGTAAAAAAAAACTTTAGTGTTTAATTTGGGATGACACCACATTCATATACAATGCTTTTGAGTGTGTAAGTGCATAAGTACATAGTGTGCCATTTGGGACGCAGCTCATGTCTCCTTAACCAAACACACCTAATTCAGACCATCAGCTCATTAGCAGAGACTGAAAGATCTGAAATGGATGTGACAGACAAAGGAGACACATCCAAAACATGCAGTGTTGGTGGTTCTCCAGGAACACTGATATAAAGCACAAAAAGGTGAAAAACATCAACTCTGTTATTGTCAACTCTGATAGTGGTTCAAAAAGTTGAACAGAATTTAAGCAACCATTTGTAACAAAATCAATTGACCTTTTTACATTTAAACAATTTGCATTTTTAAAAAATATTAATGGATTCAGTTTATAGTAAATTATACATTTGTTCTATGTCATTAAAGGAAAATGAATGGTAAATGCTTGAAACATACCCGCAATTGTAGAATGAGCCACGTGACTGCTGCTGGGTGAGAGTCTAATCTATGAGGCATGTTCACAAAGCCACAGCTGGGACCACAAACCATTTCTGGTGTGCAATGGGGGCACAGCAGTCTTATCTTTAACAGGTCCCTTGGAGGAACATTCTGTTTAGACCTACAGACCCAGAATAACCTACCATTCTCCATCCCCCAAAAAATATTTTACTAAAAACTAGATAAGATCACCTCTGACCCCCTTCCAGTCCTCTGTGCCCATATGAGTATAAACTATAAAAGTGCTCTGTAATTCTATCAGAATTTAGATTATGGACTTATCTCTTATCAGCATGAACTGACCCTCATGTCTTTTTCATTTCGTTTGGCAAATTGGTCTTATATAAGCATTTATTTTGTAAGCTGGTAAAAAATGATTTTGAGACAACACACATGCTACATGGAAATAAATACATAAATTCTATATTATTTAGAGAATAATAATAAAAATAAAAACAAATTCTGTATTATGTGGCACGGTGTCTCAGGTTAGCACTGTTGCCTCACAGCAATAAGGTTTCTGGTTCGAGTCTCGGCTGGGCCAGTTAGCATTTCTGTTTGGAGTTTGCATGTTCTCCCTGTATTTGTGTGAGTTTCCCCCTGGTGCTCCAGTTTCCTCCACAGTCTAAAGTCGTGCACTATAGATGAGCTGGGTAAACAAAAAATGTATGTAGTGTATGTGTGTGAGAATGTATTGGTGTTTCCCACAACTTGCTTGTGGCTGGACTGGCATCCGCTGTGTAAAAACTGTGTCGGAATAATTGGCAGTTTATTTTGCTCTGGTGACCCCTTATAAATAAGGGACTTAGTTGAAGGAGAATGAATGAATGAATGACAAATTCTGTATTAGTACTTAATTCAACCTTGTTTAAACTAAATCTTGAACTGTGGTTTACTTGGAATTGTTTGTTATGTTAAAGAGCCCATATGGTGGGTTGAGAACGGTTAAAATTCACTTTTTGAAGTCACAAACAACAGGATGATATGTCATTCATTCATTCATTCATTTTCTTTTCGGCTTAGTCCCTTTATTAATCCGGGGTCGCCACAGAGGAATTAACCGCCAACTTATCCAGCATTTGTTTTACGCAGCGGATGCCCTTCCAGCCACAACCCATCTCTGGGAAACACATCCACACATTGTCATTCACACACATACACTACGGACAATTTAGCTTACCCAATTCACCTGTACCGCATGTCTTTGGACTGTGGGGGAAACCGGAGCACCCGGAGGAAACCCACGCAACCACGGGGAGAACATGCAAACTCCACACAGAAATGCCAACTGGCCCAGCCGGGGATCGAACCAGCGACCTTCTTGCTGTGAGGCGAACGTGCTAACCACTCGGCCACCGTGGCGCCCTTAGGATGATATGTATGCAAGGTTAAAAAACACTTTCGATGTCTTATAATATCTATTTATTTTTACCTCATTTTCCCACCGACTCCCATATGAATCGTCTGAGCGAGTCTTTTTCCCCAAGCACCTCCTTTCCGTGACGCTACCACGTCACGTCACCACGTCACGTCCGTGTCAGCAGCCCAATGCCAGAACATATTGAAAACAAATCACTGCTTTTGTACAACAGCGTATTGCTATATTCTTCATCATAACAACAAACATTCAGTAATAATTAACACTTCATGGACTATTGTAAGCCAACAAATAGTTTCATTCGGCAGTAAGCTAAGTGGCTACCGCTACATGCTGCACGGAGCAAACACAATACAGACAACTACATCCATATTTACCTTGTTACAGTGAACAAGACTGGAAGAACATGCAGGTCCAAATAAACTGGGTATATATCCATCCTTTAACAACAACCGTGCAACAAATCCCGCGTCGTAAGCTGGTAGATTTGTGTAGCTCTCTTCAGAGAGATGACGTGAACACAGCACCGTGTTGGGGATGTAATTCTCAGGTATTTTATGAAAAAAACCTCAACCACTCCAGGTAGGGAAAAGAGATTTCCAGGTAGGGAAAATAACACAGCTTTTCCCTCGCACTTCAGAGCACAGCGTCTGCGGGTCATGATTTAACCGGAATGCCGATAAGTTTAGTAAAGTTAGCAGCAGTTGTGTTTTCCGGATCAATAACTCATGACCGAAACATTGTTCCTACACAAATAGCACCTCTTTTCAACCGTCGCAATATATACAATCACCTACAACTTTATTTTCCTAAAAAATGAGCTTTGCCTACGCGCTGGATGCATAATATTAAACTCTGTGCAGGCGGCAGAGAGACCGGTCCTTAGGGACCATCTACAAAGAGCAAAACGCGAAAACCAATACTGCAAAAGCTGCCAATAATTTCTCTCTAAATCTTTATACTGCCATCAAACAGTATAAAGATTTACTTAGATATTACTCAGATCACACGTCACTGCTGTCCCGCTGGTTATGCTACAACACTTACTGCAATACAGTGCTTGTTGTCTTCCACTTTTCCTTCCTGTCTGTGGGCGGGGCCGGGCAGTTCAAATTTCCCGGGTCTGCGCGCGCAACTATTATGTTTCGCGTTGACGTCAAGCCGAAACGGCTAAAGACTCGTTCTAATAACGATTCATTTAAACAACAATGAGTCGACTCTTTTATATATGAATCAATCGTTTTAAACACTTTGCACTTTCAGATTTAAGCCTTAGCTGGACATTTCACTTTACTTAGAGCTGTGTAACACACTGCATGGAAGGTCATTTTCAAAAATCCATAATATGGGCTCTTTAACAATGATTCTTTGGGGGAATATAATAGTCAGACAATTGGCTTCCAGTTGTTTTCCAGTTGAATTTACTCAGTTTTATCATTGGTTTTGATGTCGGAGTATAGTTTGTGTTGTTTCCATTTAAAATTATCCATGCATACAAGAAAACAAAAACAGAAACAACAACAACAACAACATCAAATAACTATTTACTATTACAGTCATTGTGCATTATTCAAAAAAAAAAAAGCATTCCAATTTTCCATGTTCTACGTATGTTATTATATAAATTGTTATACATTAAATAATACATTACATTAAATGCAATACAGCAGGGATCACCAATCTCTATCCTGGAGGTCTGGTGTCCTGCTGGGTTTAGCTCCCACTTGTCTCAAAACACCTGCCTGGATGTTTCAAGTATACCTAGTGAGAGCTTGATTAGCTTGTTCAGGTGTGTTTGATTAGGGTTGGAGCTAAAATCTGCAGGACACCGGACCTCCAGGAACAAGTTTGGTGATCCCTGCATTACAGTAATACATTAAACAGATTCTAATGTATTTCTAATGCAATTCTAATGTATCTTGTAATGTAAAAGATATCCGTTAAAAGCATGGCTCACTTCAGTGCTTTATTGATACATTGTTTGAATACACTTTACAGAGAGTAAATTGTACCATTCTTTGATTGTGAACTTCAAATATTCATTTTTTCACTCATTTTCCTTCGACTTATTCAATTCACCTATACTGCATGTCTTTAGACTGTGGGGGAAACCAGAGCACTTAGAGGAAAGCCACGTGAACGTTGGGTGAACATGAAATGCCAATTGGCCCAGCTAAGGGTTCGAACCAGCGACCTTCTTGCTGTGAGTAACCACTGAGCCACCGTGCAAAAAATAAGTCCAAATTATTCAACAAACAGTATTACTATTACATTACCTAGATATTTATAGCAAATTAGCTTAATTCCATATATGAAATTGACTTAAAAAGTGCAAAACCTAGCAAAAGAAAAAAAAAACAAGAAGCTAGTGAATATTAAACCACATTAAACTGAATGAAACTCCAACACTAAAAACTGGACTGACACTGTTTCAATTTACTATAACCTTCTATGTGAAGCTGCTTTGGCACAATCTGCATTGTTAAAGCGCTATACAAATAAAGGTGAATTGAATTGAACTACTATTTTCAGTATATATCTTTAAGAAGGAAGGACAACACGAAATACAGTAATACATGGAAAATGCCTGTTGTTTTGCAGAAAATATTTTGAGGGAGTCTATGTTTAGCCAGGGCATTTTCAGATTTGCTTAAAAGAAATACCCATCCTAATAAAAAGCCAGATTAAATCTTTCTTTAATTTAACAAGCATATTGCATACGTCATTGGTTTCATTTTGGTTTCCTACTATCACATTTATATTACCATTTTAAATGCAGCATCAATATGCCTAATCTTACTGGTTTTGTACTCCCCTAACACAAGCACATAGGAACAGATGGGTTGCATCGTGTACCCACCTGCTTTGTATTTGGCAAGAATATGAGCGGCACATAGACTTAACATTAGGAACAGTCTGTAATGCCATCACAAAATCAAACTCCCAAATGCGTTTTGTTTTATTATACTGTTCCACATTTACATTAAATCTGAATATTATGCAGTCCATTTCATTTACTCTAGATGAGAACGTCCGGGAAACAAATGCAGCGATGATAGTTGGTGCCATTATTGGTTAGTTATATAGCAAATTGTAAAATCCTCATAACAGCTGTCCAAATGTTTCTGTTCATATACCGCTTCATTTTTAAAGACTCAAATGAATGATGGAACAGAACACCACTCCCAGCTGGACCAAAAGGTGTTGGAACAAGTTGAGGGAAACATTAGTTGTTAAGCTGAAGGCCCTGAGAAGCCCAGCGGGTCTAAGAGTTCTTCCTCAGTTCAGACTGTAATTGCCTGATGCACCATAGTGCACCTGAAACATGGCCAGAACACATTTACAACACCAGCAGACATACTGCATTTCAGCCAAAGAAATAGTCCTACCCAAGCACTATTTTACCATGCAGAAACAATTCCACAAAGAGCGTCTCCGAGAAGTATGTGGTCTGAATGTACGAGGTCAAAAGCATTAGCATAATTCCCAACATAACGTTTGGTAAAACTCATCCATAGTTAAAGAGATAGTTCACCCCAAAATCATTTACTAACCCTTGACTGGTTCCAAACCAATTTGAGTTTTTTTATTTTCACAACAGTAGACATATTGAAGAACATTTAAAGCCTGTAACCATTGACTTCCATAGTATTTCTTTTTCGTATTTCCAACATTCTTCAAAATATCTTCTTTTTGTATTCCAAATAAAAACAAACAAACAAACAACAACAACAACAAAAAACTCAAAGTATTATTGAACAAGTGAAGGATGAACAAACAATGACAGAAATTTTATTTTCAATTTTCAACTGTTCTTTTAAGAATGTAAGAATATTCAGTCTGATCTCACGAGAAAACATAAGCATTTTACGCTTTGCCAGTTTAGTGGCTAATTCGTACAAAGTTGTATGAGTTCAGTAGGACGAAAATGTACGATTTAAAAAAGGAGGCGTGGCACCCAACCCCACCCCTAAACCCAACCGTCTTCGGGTGATGAGCAAATCATACTAAATTGTACGAATTAGATTGTATGAATTCATACGAAGCCACTAATTCAAAAGTTACGAATTGCCGTGAGATAGCGTTGGACTATTACATGACAAGCAAATATGTCAATCTATTCATATTCATTTTACTGGAGTCCAGTAAAACAGATCCAGTTATATATTATAATTAAAAATGAACCAATGTATACATAAATATAAATTGGAAGAAAGCTTAGCATTCTCATGAAATATATTGTATAAATAACAAAGTAAAAGTTACGTTTAAAATGTTACATTGTACAGTATATATCCAGCTAAAGAGGTTTAAGAGAGATTTAATTTGGATATTGATAATTCCTGTGATTTTGAAATGAAAATATAAATATCGTAAAGCTAGGTCTCCTGAACATCAGGTCACTAGCACCTAAAGCACTTATCATAAATGACATTATAACAGATAACAATCTTAATGCACTCTGTCTCACTGAAACCTGGCTGAAACAAAATGACTATATTAGTTTAAATGAAGCAACTCCTCCAGGATTCTCTTATAAGCATGAGGCTCGTCAAACTGGTCGTGGTGGTGGAGTTGCATCAATCTTTAGTGGTATTCTTAATGTTAATCAGAGAAACGGACTTATGTTTACCTCCTTTGAAGTATTGGCGCTTAATGTTATGCTTTCGGATACTATGAATAAAATGCTATCTCTCGCTTTAATCACCATATATAGACCCCCAGGACCCTATGTCAATTTTCTAAAAGAGTTTTCTGATTTTATTTCTGACTTACTAGTTAAAACTGATAAAATACTAGTTGTAGGAGACTTTAACATCCACATAGATAACGCCAACGATACATTAGGGCTCGCATTTATGGATCTACTACATGCCCTTGGGATAAAGCAAAATGTTGTTGGTCCCACCCATCGTCTAAAGCATACTTTAGATCTAATTCTCTCTTATGGAATTGAGGTCATGGATGTAGAGATTATACCACAAAGCGACGATATTACGGACCACTACCTCTTACTTTACAAGCTATGTTTACCTGACATTAGCAGATCCGCACCAATACATCGCCTTAGTAGATCTATCGTTCCGTCTACCAAAGAGGAATTCGCAAATAACTTGCCTGATCTTTCTTTATTTCGAAATGCACCTGCAAATGCAAATGACCTCGATGTAATAACTAGCAGCATGGATGCCATCTTTACTAGCACACTAAATACTGTGGCACCCATCAAATTAAAAAAGACTAGAGAAGATAAAACTACATCATGGTATAACAGTCACACGCGCGCTCTCAAAACAGCAACCCGTGCCTTGGAACGTAAATGGAAAAAAACAAATTTAGAGGTCTTTAGAATTGCGTACAAAGACAGTATGTCCAGCTATAGGAGGGCCCTCAAATCCGCCAGGGCTGAGCACCTCCGTAAACTGATAGAAAATAACCATAACAATCCTAGATTTCTATTCAACACCATTACTAAATTAACAAACAATCGGTCATCGCTGGAACAAAATATCACACCGCAAATGAGTAGCGAAGACTTTATGAATTTTTTCAGTGATAAAATAGAAGGCTTTAGACAAAAAATAGATGTTAAAATCTCTGTACAGCCTTATACTTCAGATCCAGTAAACATTCCACTGAACCAAATTAGCCTACAGTGCTTCAAGAACATAGAACAGGAAGAGCTAGACAAAATTATAAATAGTTCTAAACCAGCTACGAGTATGCTAGACCCAATTCCAACAAAATTACTGAAAGAATTGCTACCTGTAATAGGAGAACCTCTTCTTAACGTTATCAACTCTTCTTTGTCATTAGGACATGTTCCAAACTCTTTCAAGCTCGCTGTTATTAAGCCTATTATTAAGAAACCACAACTGGACCCCTGCAACTTAGCTAATTATAGGCCTATTTCAAATCTTCCATTTATGTCTAAAATACTAGAAAAAGTTGTTTCTGCCCAATTATGCTCCTTTCTGCAGATGAACAATGCTTTTGAGGTGTTCCAGTCAGGTTTCAGGCCTCATCACAGTACAGAAACTGCATTAGTGAAAATAACCAACGATTTATTATTAGCTGCTGACCAGGGGTGCATCTCGCTGTTAGTCCTGCTAGATCTTAGTGCCGCATTTGACACAATTGACCACAATATCCTCATAAATCGCTTAAACTCTACAGGTGTCCAGGGAACGGCTTTACAATGGTTCAAGTCATACTTAACTAATCGTTACCAGTTTGTGAATATTAATGGACAACCTTCACAAGTCAGGCCAGTTAAGTATGGGGTGCCTCAAGGATCAGTTTTAGGACCTTTGCTGTTTACAATATACATGCTGCCCCTGGGAGACATTATTAGAAGACACGGGATCAGCTTTCACTGTTATGCTGATGATACTCAATTATATATTTCTACTAAACCTGACGAGACGTCTAAACTATCAAAACTAACTGAGTGTATTAAAGATGTTAAAAACTGGATGACCAACAACTTCCTTCTCTTAAACTCAGACAAAACTGAACTATTACTTATAGGACCTAAATCCTGTACACAGCAGATCGCACAACTCGACCTGCAACTAGAGGGATGCAGAGTTAGCATTAGCTCTACTGTTAAAGATCTGGGTGTCATATTAGACAGCAATTTAACTTTTGAAAGCCATATCTCCCATATCACAAAAACTGCATTCTTTCATCTGAGAAATATTGCTAAGCTACGAAGTATGCTATCCATCTCAGATGCAGAAAAGCTAGTTCATGCTTTTATGACTTCCAGGCTGGATTACTGTAATGCTCTGCTCGCTGGTTGCCCAGCCTCCTCTATTAACAAACTTCAGCTAGTACAAAATGCAGCCGCCAGAGTTCTTACCAGGTCTAGAAAATATGATCATATCACCCCAATTTTATCCTCGTTACACTGGCTGCCTGTTAAGTTTCGTATTGAGTTCAAAATATTACTTCTTACATATAAAGCATTAAATAATCTAGCTCCTGTTTATCTAACCAACCTTCTGTCTCGCTACAATCCAACCCGCTCTCTAAGATCTCAAAACTCAGGGCTTCTAGTAGTACCCAGAATAGCAAAATCAAATAAAGGGGGTCGAGCCTTCTCATTTATGGCTCCTAAACTCTGGAATAGCCTTCCTGACAATGTCCGGGGCTCAGACTCACTCTCACAGTTCAAAACTAGATTAAAGACCTATCTTTTTAGTAAAGCATACACTCAATACATCACTTAGCGGTATGATGCACGAATTTGCTCCACGCATCCCCTTTATATACACTATGAACTGCAGCTACGCTAATTATTTTCTTTGTTCTCTATTCCAACTGGGGATACTCTTCCCGAGGCCCCCAGAGACTATGCAGCGCCACGGATGCGATCCAAGACCCGTGACGAGACGATCCCAAGGCTCCTTAACCCTGGACCAGGCTGTATCCTGAGCAGCTGCTTGGCGGAGTAGCAAGCAAGAGACGGATTCCCGTGACCCTCCAAGGACAGACGAGTCTCGAGTTCTCCAGCCTCCAGCGACTAGACTGCAGCTAGAGCTGCGCACCGATGGATTACTCTTCAGTGTTTGGACTCTAAGTAGTGAATATTAAACAACACTGAACTGACCTGAACTCAGCTATATACTAGCTAATAATTTAATAGCTAATAACTAAACTGACATTTTCAATTTACTATAACCTTCTATGTGAAGCTGCTTTGACACAATCCACATTGTAAAAGCGCTATACAAATAAAGGTGAATTGAATTGAATTGAATTGATTTTGCAGGGAAAAGGAATCTATTGTCTATATGTTTTGTGATTGTATATACACAAGGATTTTCTGGGTGGATGTGGAAAAATTTCTTAGAAGGAAAACAAATATTGTATTCAAAATTTTGATATTTGCATCAATACATGTAAAAAATTTACTTGTACAACTTTTTATTATTATGGGAAAGTTTCATTTCATAAAAAAAAAAATGAATGGATCAACACCTAATTTTGTTCACTTCCTTCAAGAGACTAAAGACTACTGCACAAGTTTGGAGAATATTGTTAATAAAAAAAAACTAAAAGGACTTATTATTCTTAATAATACAATATACAATTTTTATTTACTGGATGTTTTTTATGTATACTCCGGCATATATTTTTGTATATTACTGTATAATTCTGTATTTGTTGTTAATAAAAAAAAAAATTAAAAAGTCCAGTTAAACAGATACTTAAAAAGAGTCCTGTAAAATGATACGCACTTGTTATTTTTACATAAAACATTGTGTCAAAACAGTAGTATGTCTGAATTTACGATAATAACAAAAGAGTAGGAGAAAAGTATCCATCGAACTTACTGTTTGTGGCAAGATGCTGTGCATTCAGCAGACACAGAGCTTAAACTGACATCTAGTGGTGTGGGTGAACCATCGCATAAAAGCACATTTCAACAATTGCTACTGTTGAAACTATACACACACACAAGCATTTGCACAATTAGTTGATTTTAAGCTATACTGCAACTTACTAAAGTAGTGTCTCCTGAAAATTTGCAAATATATGTCAACTTACAGTAAAGCCAATATTCACAGTCTACTATTATTTAAATGAGAATTAGTTGTCATTTAGTTGCAATTTATTTTAAAACCGACAATCAAGGATAAAGAGACCATCAAAATAAAGTGATACCGGCTTAGTCACTTATTTATTAGGGGTCACCACAGTGGAATGAATCGCCAATTATTCCAGCATATGTTTTATGCAGAGGATGCCCTTCCAGCCGCAACCCAGTACTGGGAATCACCCATACACTCAGACACACGCACTTATACACTATGGCCAATTTAGTTTTCATTCAATTCACTTATAGCACATGTCTTTGGACTTGTTGGGGAAATCAGAGCACCCAGAGGAAACCCGCACGGACACGGGAAGAACATGCAACCTCCACACAGAAATGCCAACTGGCCCAGCAGGGACGCAACTAGTGACCTTTTTGCTGTGAGGTGACCGTGCTAACCACAAAGCCACCGTGCTGCCCTGTGATACCAATATATCACTGGAGATGATTTAGTGTTTAGTAATATGATTCTTTATATATACTCTAGTGTATGATATAAAGAGTCGGTACAAAAAATCTCCATCAGCATGACATGTCATGACACTTGCTGTGGGTCATGGACAAATGTTGCCCACTGTAACACCATGCTTTTCTACCAGTGTTAGACAGAGGAACCACAGAGACGGGACTGAGAGCGAGAGCGAGAGCTGAACAAAGAGAAGAGGATGGTGTAGTGGTTTAAACAGACCCAGTCGGATGTGTTGCCAGGGGAAACGGCTGCCTTGAGTTGACTGAGTCAGATAAGGGGATGCAACATCAGGGCAAGACAAAGTCCTTGGCCTCCGCTGATGTTTGGCTGATTGTGTTGAGGAGACCAGCTGAATTCTAATTGTACAGCAAAATGCAACAGGAATGAACAATAGACAATAAAAATAGACTATAGCCCTACTGGATTATTAGCCCCCTTGTACTTTTTTTCACTACTTTCTTTTCCAACATTTCTAAACATAACCATTTGAATAACTAATTTCTAACAATTATTTCTTTTATCTTTTCCAGGATGAAAGTAGATAATATTTTACTACATTTTTCGAAATACAAATGTTCAGTTTAAAGTGCAATTTAAATTGTTAACTAGGTTATATATATAGGT
>CAIGQQ010034734.1:6122108-6169771 GCA_903798035.1 Danio albolineatus | reverse complement strand
GGAGAACATGCAAACTCCACACAGAAATGCCAACTGGCCCAACCGGGTCCTGCCCCAACCGGGGATCGAACCAGCGACCTTCTTGCTGTGAGGCGAATGTGCTACTCACGCGCCACCGTGGCGCCCCGTATCAAAAGTGTATACACTTAATTATACATGCCATGATTTCATTAAAATCAATTCACATTACTTACAATTAACTGGCATAATTACTAAATACCTTTCACATTTTTCATGCAAAGACTGATAGGAGGCACATCCGATGTGGTGTAATTGAAAATGCTGTCATAGGGCTTTTTGTGCTCAGCTGCTTGTTTCCAGCAAGCTTAGCCTAGTTATAGATCCGTGCAGGTGCTTAATTTTTCACTGCTCTTTTGGGAGAACAAACAAACACAGAAGCGTGTGCTCCCACATTACTCATGCTAATTGCTTTACATAAATCACTGTGGGGAAACTGACAGTAATCAACAAAAGACAAAATATGTGCTTTGGCGACCCAGCTTTCCTTTCTCCATTTCCTGCGGTTTTACATATCTGTGCCATCGACTCAGCCTGAAGTCTTAAAGGAGCATTTTTCCTCCATTAAGTCTTGAATTTCCATGATTTTTTCTGCACGAGGAAATAAGAAGTAAAGGGCAAAGGCTGCCAAGACCATTTCCATAAACGTAATTACTGAGAGGGAGAGCGAGAGGCCAAACCTCTGGCCTTTAAGCACCTTCAAACAGAAGCACACGCAGTCTTCTATATACAGAGAAATGAAAATCACACAGCTCCAGTGACCCCATCATCTGTGGATTTTGCACATGCAGTCTCTTCCCCGTAAATACAGATAATGACTCTCCTGGAATTTCTCTGCGCATCTGAAATTAGGGGTGAAAATAACAAGCCTCTTATTTCGGTATGAAATCACCCAATTGGACCAGCCATCCAAGCTAATGGGTCACTGTAGATGCCCATTTTAGAAACAGAAAACCGTTATATTTTCATTAGTGAATCTCATTTTCACTGTGTAAGTTAATTCCCTGATAAGACTGCTAAAGCAATGGCTCTCAACTGAAAATTAAATCATTAAAAAAGTATATTATATTATATTATATTATATTATATTATATTATATTATATTATATTATATTATGTTATATTATAATTATATTATATTATATTATATTATATTATATTATATTATATTATATTATATTATATTATATTATATTATATTATATTATATTATATAGGGTGCCACGGTGGCCTAGTGGGTAGCATGTTCGCCTCACAGCAAGAAGGTCGCTGGTTCGAGCCTCGGCTGGGTCAGTTGGCATTTCTGTGTGGAGTTTGCATGTTCTCCCCGTGGTTGCGTGGGTTTCCTCCGGGTGCTCCGGTTTCCCCCACAAGTCCAAAGACATGCGGTACAGGTGGATTGGGTAGGCTAAATTGTCCGTAGTGTATGAGTGTGTGTGGATGTTTCCCAGAGATGGGTTGCGGCTGGAAGGGCATCCGCTGCGTAAAAAATATGCTGGATAAGTTGGCGGATCATTCCGCTGTGGCGACCCCGTATAAATAAAGGGACTAAGCCGAAAAGAAAATGGATGGATGGATTATATTATGTTATGTTATATTATATTATATTATATTATATTATATTATATTATATTATATTATATTATATTATATTATATTATTTATTCATATTCTGTGATTCACTTTCAATTTAACATTAACACTTATCTGCTCCATACTGCAATACAACATAATAACATAATAGCAGCGCTCTCCTACATCAAAACTGCCCTTATTTTTGTTTTTGGTATTAGATCATAGGAGGATTATTTGATTAGAAATGTAGTTAAAACCCATCCTTACAGTGGATACTTAATTTGAAAATGAGTCAATTAACCATATAGTCAAAATAAAGGAAACATGCAATAACTATAAAGTATTATTAAATTGTTATACTAACCTAAATACCTAAATATAAGTGCTATACACCATTAATTAGGTACTTGCAGTTATTGCAATTAATATTGTTTACAAGCAGCTATAATGTTTCTCTCTGATCATTTTAAAGAATACAACGTTTTTGGGTGTTTTAAATTAAAAATAACTTTTAATGTAATATTTTTATACTTGAAAAAACAACAACAACAACAATTGATTTAGATCTCCATGCTCATCTCAGGGGAATGCAAAAATGTACAATAATATATGTTAAAATCTAAAGGTTTTTATTTATTTATTTATTTTTAGCTCATTTAACAGCTGCATCATTTTATTCATTTTCTTATGCTTTTTGGGCCGGGTCGCAGGAGCAGCAGGCTCAGGCCTTGTTTACACTAATATGTTTTCATTTTAAAATGCACAAGTTTTGCTACGGTTACGCTTTGCGTCCACACTATCCCGGAATTTTCAAGTGTTTGAAAACACTAAAGAGGCCATTTTCATTTTGTTCTATGCTCAAAGCACCCAGCGACTGCTTAGAGCTCAGACACGTGCATATGACAGAGTTTGTGTGTGTCCTGGGTCTTCCCAGAGGTCTCCTTCTGCTGGGACATGCGTAGGACACCTCCCTAGGTAGGCATCCAAAATGTCTGAGCCACCTCAGCTGCCTTCTCTCAATGTGGAAGAGCAGCGGCCCTACTCCGAGCTCCTCCCCGTTGACAGAGCTCCTCATCCTATCAGGGGTGGCCCTGCCACCCTGCAAAGAAAACTCATTTCGGCTGCTTGTATCCGAGATCTTGTCCTTTCGGTCATGACCCAAATCTCATGACCATAGGTAAGAGTAGGAACATAGATTGACCGGTAAATCGAGAGCTTTGCCTCTCAGCTCATCTTCCTTTCCACAATAGACTGGTACATCGACCACACTACTGCTGCCGCTGCACCGATCTACCTGTCAAGCTCACGTTCCATCCTTCCTGAACTTGTGAACAAAAACCCAAGATACTTGAACTCCTCCACCTGGGGTATAGACTTTCCTGTAACCTTTTTCCAGTGGAGCACCATGGTCTCAGATTTGGAGGTGCTGATTTTCATCCCACCCGCGTCACACTTGGCAGCAAACTGCCCCAGTGCATGCTGAAGGTCCATATCCGATGAAGCCAGAACAACATCATCTGCAAAAAACAGAGATGAAACCCTGTGGTCCCGGAACAGGACCAATACTTTATTTTGATTTAATATTAACGACAATACAATTTTGATGATATTATCATTGATCAATAAATGCCTTTTAATTATTTTCCATCATTGGTGTTTGTTATTATCATTCTCTGCATAATTAGAGTTAATTGTGTTTGAATACGAATGCAAATATGTCAGCATGAAGCTCTGTGGGACTGACATCATTTGGAAAAATTCAGAAGTGAGTTGAGATTTATTTTACATATTTCTGACAGGGAAAAAATGCACAACTGAATCAACTCCAGGTACTTTAAAGGAAATTTATTTCATGTTTAATATGTAGTATTACAAAAAAGGGACATAAATCTGAAATAAATGGCACCTGACATGCCGGTTTTTGATGTTCAGCTGATGAAAAGAATTAATGTCTCAAACTGAGATGCCAGCGTGTAGAAAGGCTATCAGACGTTTTGATCATGAAATGTGATACATAAACGAATGGCTTGTCATTGAAATCAAAGACTTCTTTTGAACATCCGTGAACACAAATCTTAACCTTTCAAGTATAAGAGTGGATTTTGATTGTAGTTGCAGCAGATAGAAGAACGGTAATGTCTTGTAAAATTTCAGCACCATCCACATCTCTAATCTGATGCATTAGTACAAGCATATAAGTCTGGGTTTACCATTCATGAATATTTTATCTTCCCTCATTTAAATGTAATTTAACGCAAACAAAAGGAGAGTGTGTGCATATTTGGTTTCTATTATTAAAACTAGCTGAAAACTTGAGCGTTTTCCAAATTACGATGTTTATTTCTCATCACATCTAATCTTCCTCATACCCTAGAGGCGAGTTCTTCAAAATACTGAGCATGCAAAACATCTTCGAGCTTCACACACAACAATGCAGAAACATTTTGGCAACAGAGTGCAGGTGATTTGTTTATTTGTACATTCGAGTGATTTAAACAGTGTGGTAAATATGCTTTTTAGTAATTGTTGTATTAACTATTATCATTTTGCAGGTCAATCTGGGTCAGCAAAACCAAGTTGTTAGAAATACTAATTAACCTTTCAGGCTTCAGATTTATTTTCAGTTCTTCAGCCTCATCTTTCTCTAACTTGTCTCTAAGTATAACCCTGCAATATATAAAAAAATAAAAAAATAAAAATAAAAATAATAATAATAATAATAATTCATTCATTTTCCTTTCAGCTTAGTCCCTTCATTAATCCCTTTGTTAATAAATATAAACCTTTATTAATTCACAGCAGAATGATCCACCAACTTGCAGTGAGGCGATCATGTTACCCACTACGCCACCGTGGCGCCATAATAATAATAATAACAATAATAACAATAATAATATTAATAATAATAATAATAATAATAATAATAATAATCCATTAACTGACATTTTCCATATTGTTTTCCATTTAATTACATTTGCATTGCATCATGGGACCTTGATCTGTCAAGTTTTGATGTTGAAAATTCAGCTGTGTGATTTAGCAAAGTGATTTTCATTGACATTTTGGTAGTTTCAAACAATATATTGTTTCACACCGTGTCCTAACAACACGAAATGCAACAAGATTCCAGTGACAAACAATTTGTCTGTCTGCACCAAATGTGATGGGACGTAACAGAAACACTTAAATACCAGCAATTTATTTAATTATCAGTCATTGCCTTGCCAGTAAAATGGTATAATCTAATTAACAAATAATTAACATTATTAAAAGTATCAAGGCTGAGTGACTGATGTGGTTTGAGTCACAGTTCTGACTTTCGTTTTCAAACTGTCTGCCAGTTTTATTGTCAAGATCTGAGGTCAGCTGCTGCTTTCAGTAGTATGGCAATAAATGTCACATATAATGATATTCAAACTCACATTTGTAGCTTAATACTGAATACAGCACATAATCTGTACCATAGGTGATAACTACCATAGTAGAATATGCTGTTGTTTTACAGTGAGGTCATGGAAAATAGAAACTGTTTGTAAATTAATTAATTTCAAGAGTTCACACTTAGCTGATGATTGATTATTAAGCTTGTTTGGCATGCTGTTCCGGGAGGGAGCCTTGAGCTCATAACATCCTTGAGCCTGGGGCTCCCTCCCGTTTGCAAGGCGAGAGGAGAGTTTGAGCTCAGGTAGATCTCGATTCTTCAAAATGAAGATGGCTGTGATATGGAACTTAGGGTATATATAGTGGCTTAGGAATCATCTGATTGGTGAATCATAAATTGAATAACATGGGACCAGCTGCAAGCAATCATCTGCACTTGATCCTCTCGAAATTAGTTTGTAAATAAATTTCACTTTGCGTGTTGCAGTGCTGATGGTTAGGGCACAAACATGTATAGTATAGTATAGTATAGTATAGTATAGTATAGTATAGTATAGTATAGTATAGTATAGTATAGTATAGTATAGTATAGTATAGTACAATTCCTTGTGTAGAAAATAACAATAAAAGTTCTGCCAGTCTCTTTTGTACCTTAACTTACAAATCCAATCCAGACAGTAGATCACAACATTTTAAGAGTCAATGAAAGCCACCTTTCAAATGATTCAATATCAAAAATTGTTGGAGGAAAGATCATGGCCCATGAAGATATTTTGTAAATTACTTATTGTAACTATATAAAACTCACTTTTGGATTCATAATAGGCATTTCTAAGCAATTTTTGAGACAAATATTTTCATATCCTAATAATCCATAGACCAATGGAAAGCTTGTTTATTCAGCTTTCATGCAATGTTTACATTTCATTTTAGAATTCATTCACTTATTCATTTTCTTTTAGGCCTTTTTCCTTTATTATTCTGGAGTCGCCACAGCAGAATGAACCACCAACTTATCCAGCATATGTTTTACGGAGCGGATGCCCTTCCAGATGCAACCCATCACTGGGAAACATCCATACACCCTCATTCACACACATACACTATGGAAAATTTTAGCGTGCCCAATTGACCTATACCATGTCTTTGGACTTGTGGGGGGAAACCGGAGCACACGAAGGAAACCCACTGGAACATGGGGAGAACATGCAAACTCCCCATGCCAAGGCTCGTTCCGGTGACCTTCTTGCTGTGAGGCGACAGCGCTACCCACTGCACCACCGCGTCACTCCTCATTTTATAATAAAAATCATTATTATTGTTATTATTTTTTAATTTTATAAATCTTTTTATTTTTACATTTACATTTATGACAATTTATCATGAGTTGCCTAGTAGGCAGCTATCTTGTATGAGAGCCAACACTTGCACACTTGATCCCATCCCTAGAAAAGCTTATTCAAATCACTGAATGAGCACTTTGCATCCAGTTATTTTCATTATCATTAAGGATTCTTTGTGGACTGGTGTTGTTGAGCATTGAAAATTGCTGCTCTAACCCCGTTTCAAAAAAAGCACAATAATGATCTTGATAATATAAACAATTATTGTCCCTTTCTGGTCAACATTCTTGAGCAGGTTGTGGCTTTGCAGCTGTTCAATTACTTCATGCAAATAGTCTATTTGAGCCTCTTTAGTCTGCTTTTCTAAAACTTCACAGTGCAGAAACAAAACAGAAAATGCTTTGGGTTAGCTCGCACTCTTCTGATGCTGGTTCCCTATACATCTTTTTCACTCCTTATCGCAGCTTTTGATGTGGTCAATCATAACCTACTTAAGCATGCTGAGACTGCATGTTGGTGTTTCTAAAACAGATTTGGCTTGATTTATAACTTTCTGACCGCTACCAGTTTGTATTTGTAAGTGGTTTCAAGTTTTAAATTAGCTCTCTCCTTAATGATGTCCCACAGGGTTTTAATTTTAGGCTCCTTTTTAGAATTTGGATTTTTCCTCTTTGAATCCTTTTAATATCACTTGGACCCAGTGGTGGAAAGAGTACTGAAAAATCATACTCAAGTAAAAGTACCATTACTTGCGCAAAAATGTAGTGCAAGTAGAGTAAAAGTATCTGTAGTAAATATTACTCAAAGTATAAGTAAAAAGTAGACCTTTTAAAAGCACTCAAGAGTAGTGAGTAGTGAGTATTACACTAAAAAAAGTTGATGCATTTACAGAATGTTACGTTTACACATCCCTGCACAAACAACATGTGGTGTATTCTTCCTATTTTTGTTCGTTCCTTCCAACCTTCCTTCAATTATTTGTTTGTTCCCTCCTTCCTTCATTTATTCATTTGTTCCCTCCTTCCTTCGTTCACTCACTCGTTCGTTCATATTTTTGTTTCTTCCTACATTAGGTCCTTTTGTTCATTCATTCATTCGTTTGTTCGTTCCTTCCTTCCTTCCTTAGTTTGTTCAGTCCTTCCTTGAATTCGTCCTTCATTCGTTTGGTCCTTCCTTCTTTCCTCCCTTTATTTGTTCGCTCATTCTTTCTTTCATATTTTTGTTCCTTCCTTCATTAGGTCCTTTTGTTCATTCATTCGTTCCTTCCTTCTTTCCTTCCTTAGTTTGTTCAGTCCTTCCCTGAATCCTTCCTTCATTTACTTGGTTCTTCGATCCTTCCGTCCATTCCTTGTTCGGTCCTTCCTTTTATTTGGCCCTTTCTTCCATTCTTCATTCGTTCCATTTAGTGATTGTTTAAGGCTGTTTGGTGATTTCAGTCATCATACAGTCGACATCCATAATTTTCACTGACATGCAGTCTATAAAAAGTCTCTAAATCCTTGCGTATAAAGATTTTGGACATCTTCTTGAACATTTTTAATGTTTCCAAAAGGTTTGCTGCATTTATAAAGCGCCCATGTCTTGAGGTTGTTCAGTATGATGTGATTTACTTTCTGTGTGTGATTTAATTGGACAGGAATCACAGGACTGATTTTTCTACTTTAGACGATGACCATAGACGAGAAAGAAATAAAGTAGTGACTGCTGGCTGAAGGAAAGTAGTGGAGTAAAAGTACCGAAACTGCACTAAACATGTACTCAAGGGAAAGTTAAAGTACACATTTTTAAAACTACTCAGTAAATTACAATTCCTTAGAAAAACTACTCAATTACAGTAGTTTGAGTATTTGTAATTAGTTACTTTACACCACTGCTTGGACCTAATTATCAATTTTGCATGCAGATGGTAAGATTTATGTTTGTACTATGCCTGGATGACTAAGACGACCACTGCTTCTAATAATAATAAACTTAACAAAATAACTAAATAAAAATAAAAATGAAGACGGCTCCACGGTGGCGTAGTGGGTAGCACGTTCGCCTCACAGCAAGAAGGTCGCTGGTTCGAGCCTCGGCTGGGTCAGTTGGCATTTCTTTGTGGAGTTTGCATGTTCTCCCCGTGGTTGCGTGGGTTTCCTCCGGGTGCTCCGGTTTCCCTCACAGTCCAAAGACCGCATGTATAGGTGAATTGGATAGGCTAAATTGTCCATAGTGTATGAGTGTGAATGAGTGTGTATGGATGTTTCCCAGAGATGGGTTGCAGCTGGAAGGGCATCCGCTGCGTAAAACAAATCCATGCGCTGCTGGATAAGTTGGCGGTTCATTCCGCTATGGCGACCCCAGATTAATAAAGGGACTAAGCCGAAAAGAAAATGAATGAATGAATGAAAAATAAAGACTAAGACTCATATTTGACTCAAGCCATAATCAGCAGCTGGGATCTCAAGCTAAGACAAAATGCACATTACTAAAGTTTTACTGGCTTCCAGTCAAGTTTCATGTTGATTTAAAAATCCTTACATGTACAATATTTGATGGTCTGGCATTTCAATACATATCAGTGTTTTTAAACGATACAGTAAATAGATGTTGTGTGGATGTTTCTTCCTTATGTTTTATTGCGTAAAGTGCCTCAAGTTTTGCTTAAACTTGTTGATAAATATCAACTGCACTGCTCTAGTAATTTGTGTACATGGAGGACCAACACTAAAAATATAGACAATGCCTTGATTTTTGCTTAAAATTATAATGTAATGGTTACAAATACAACACAATGTGCTGACAGAGCAACTGTCTCTTCATTATGATTGAAAACTGATATGAATAGAATACCATAAGACAAACAGCTTACTTTCCAACCCAGGCTTATTCTGAAAACCTACCGCGGAATGCGTTTCTGGAGAGTGCCAAATACATCCCAGGAGCTACGTTTTTTTTTTTTTTTTTTAGTTTTGTTTTCGCAAATCCACCAGAGGCCGCTGTGTATGTTTTATGAGATCTCAAATTTATCTCGAAACTGCTATTCGTGCCTGCTGTTCTCGATTGACTGATGTCGACTGAATGACTGACTGACTCTGACTGACTGACCTAAACTCAACTAATAGTGTTTTCAAAAGCATTGATTGACTTGCCCACCTACTTCCTCAAACCCAACAGCCACTATTAAGAAGCAAAAAAAAAAAAAAAAAAGCCCTCGTCAGATTTTTACCACATTTTCAGATTTTACCACATTCTCACCCTGTTATTTACTTGTTTATTTTTATTTTTGGCTTCTGTTTTTTTTTTTTTTTTTTTAGGCAGGTGCCATCATAAGTGGCAACTAATACAGAAATTTCATTGGAAATACTTGGGTAAAGTAATTTCCATATTTTAATGACATGAAAGAAAAATAGAATTTAATGCAGTGCTTCTTGTTTGGTCTGATACCCACTTTATACTGTATATCATCTTTTTTAAATCAGATCTTAAATGCTGTGAATTTGTATGAGATGACAATTAACCGGAAGCCCTTGCGGACTGAATTTAAAACTCTGTGTGTATATACCCCATTGAGGGATAAACATTTTACTTATAGGAAACAAATGTGCATAAACTACAATTTACCGAATAAATAGAATGTGCATTAAACATCATGAGAGATCATGTGTGATGGGATGACCTAAATGGACAAAGCAGCCGACCAATCACATTATAAAACATCTGAATTGCTGTTTTGATCATTCTAAAATGCCAAAGCTAAAGTGGTTTGCTATTATTACATCACAGAACTGTATTGAGCGGCCTCCAAAAGTCACTCCTCATTTATTGCATTTTGTCTTCAACTACTGAGATAGTAATTTAAAAAAAAAGAAAAAGAAAAAGAAAAAACTACTGAAGCAAGTTTTGTTACTATTTTTAATGTTTGTCACCATTTTAAATTTGACGAGCGGTAGTTAAATCTAGCTTCTTTCAATTAAGACAACTAGCAAAAATAAAACAATACATACCAAAACAGTTTAAGACAGTAGTCCATCCTTTTGTGACCACTCAGTTAGATTACTGTAATGCACTGTATGTGGGGAGTAGCAGGTCAGCTATTGCCCATTTGCAAATGGTGCAAAATGTTGCAGCACGCCTGTTAAGTGGTTCTCGCAAATAAGACCACATTTCCCCCGTCTTCGCTTAATTGTCTTCAATAGTTGCCAGTAAATTTAATACAGTTTAAGATTGTTTTATTTGTTTTTAAATCTATTCAATTTCAATTCAATTCAGTTCACCTTTATTTGTATAGCGCTTTTACAATGTAGATTGTGTCAAAGCAGCTTTACATAGAAGGTTATAGTAAATTGAAAATGTCAGTTTAGTTATTAATGTTTGAGTTCAGTTCTGTTCAGTGTTGTTTAGCATTCACAGTCCAAACACAGAAGAGTAATCCATCAATGCGCAGCTCTAGCTGCAGTCTAGGCGCCGGAGGTTGGAGAACTCCAAATGGTCTTGCCCCACCTTATATCGCTGAGCTGACACACCACCATAAGCCCACTCATTCTTTTAGGTCAGCTGATCAGCTTTTCCTGATTGTCCCAAAAACAAAGAGTAAGCTTAGAAGGCATTGTGCTTTCGCTGTGGTAGGTCCTAGACTTTGGGATGATTTGCCTCAGCCAATTAGACAGGCCTTTTCCGCGTTTTCATTTAAATCAGCTCTTAACACTCGTTGGCATTTGACACCCGATCTTACTAACTGTTTTTTTTTTATCTATGTGGCTTTTTTGGGTTGTTTAGCTACATTTAATCTTGTATTTTACGTATTTTATATACTATTATGATTATTTTGTTTCATATTTCTGTACAGTACTTTGCCTTACTTCTGTGTTTTTAAAGTGCTCTATAAATAAAGTTTGACTTGACTTGACCAGTTCATCAGTGACAATTTAGTTTTCTTTGACTCATTGGCTAGAAATGGTGCTTCATTCTCAAATGTTTCATACAATATTACAGTTTTGCACGTAAGTTTAAAATGCATCTTTCAAAGCCTTCATAATGAGCTTCTCATCAATAACAAAATTCACAATGGGAGAAACGCAGGGTGAGTTTGGGGTGGGCCATGAGGATTGATGATGACAGAAGGACTGGTACTCTAGTGTGCAAATAAGGCTACCTGTCCACCCCACTTACTCACTTGACGTGATTTGTGATTCAGCTGTGAAGAGCTGCGCAGTTCATATAGAAAAAACCATGAACAGGTGTTGGTGAAAGACCGATGCAACTGGGATTTGCCTGTGAAGCAAAAAGCTAAGCTGGGGATTGGATTTCTGAACAAAAATCTGTTCGACTTGAACATTGCCAAGCATTAATCTATAGGAATAATAATTGGTCCACATGCTCTCCCTCTTTTTGTCCTGCTCTCTAACAATTATAGGTATATTTGTACTATAAAATCTTGGAAATTGGAGCTATGAAGTCTCATGAGGTCTTTCAACTCTTTCAATTATTCACTTTCTAGTTAGAAGTGATGGAAGCAATTTGTGATGTCACTGTTACAAGAATAATCTACGTGTATAACAAGCAGTGACAAGAACAACAGATGGCGTGCACAATGCTTAAATATCTCATCATATGTTTACAGGCTTGATTGAAGCAGTTCTGATGTGAGGAATCTGATGGGATGCCAGTGAAAACATCAGAAAATAGATTTTGAGATAAGCGATTTTGAGATAAGCGTATAACAGCACCAAATCTGCATGGTGCTGATCGGCGAACAGACCACAAGTCTTAAATAAAACAAGCAAATATGATTTCCTTTGAGAGGGATTACTAATGCAAGCATGCAAGTTGCAGTAAATAAATGAGCAATGTAAAAAACATATCTGCTATTTGCATATCATTTCTATGAAATAAAGGATAATGTATAGCTGGTCAATAAGTAAATGTTGATATTGAAACTATGTTAACTGGCCTTAAACAGTGCGGTAGGTATGTACATCAAATAAATATGTACAATTTACTTACTGCACTTACAGTGCTCAGCATAATTGAGGGTCACACTTTATTTTGATGGTCCGTTTGTTGAATTTAAGTTACATTGCATCTATATGCCAACTAATTCTTATTAGATTATAGGGAGACTGTTAGGTTGGGGTTGGGGTTATGGTTAGAGTAAGTTGACATGTACTTGCAAAGTTTCTTATAGTCAGTTAAATGTCTGTTGAAGGACTTTTAAATGTCAGTATCAACAGATATTAAGCAGACAGTTTACTAATACTCAAATGGACTATCAAAATAAAGTGTTACCTAATTGGTTACATCCCATTTTGAAAATGAATATTTTTTATGTGTTTCTCAGTGAAAATAGGTGTATTTTGGTGCCTTTAAACAAAACATATTTATTAAACAGATATATTCATTAAAATAATATTTTAGTCACCAAACATATTTAGAAATTGTAATACTATTAAATTCATGTAAAATATTGCTAAATAAATTACAACCTACAAAATTTCAACTAAATTTTATATTTTTTTTGCTTCTCTTGACTGTTCCTCTTTTTAAAATTTGTATGTAATGTTTTTCTGTAACATATAAATTCCGGTAAAGTTTTTGGAACATTATCATACGTTATTTTGTTAGATAAGCTCCAGAATTGGCTTCAGTACTGACTAATGTATATGCACTTAAAAAAACAAAAAACAAAAAAAAAAACACGTCAGCTGTGGTTGCCACTTGCCAGTATTTTACCGAAAAAAAATACGGTACAAACCGTAAAAGTAATTCCTTATTTTCACAATAAACTACCGTATTTCATTAATTTATAGATATGGACGTAGTATCCGTGACGTCATCCATAGGTTTCTGAAGAGCGTAAAAGAAGCTACAAGTAGTGTGGTCAACCGGCGCCATTTTGTTTGCACGTCTTCGCTCTATCCGGGGGTAACCAAATAAGGCAAAGAGGTGGAGCGTGAGCGGAGCTACAGAAGCGTGCTAGCATTTTGCTTAGATGGCCTTTTCTTTGGGAGAAACGCTTCATTAACTGCAAATCGTTTGTGTTCTGACCACATGTGCTTGGTTGTATCCTAAATCAAAGTGTTTAGTCTTTTTAAGAACACTGTTGTAATACATTGAGCCACTAATAATTGTTCGTATGACATTTTTCTACAGGAGGACAAATGCGAATTACTTCCAAACACATCAAATATATACTGTTCGTAAATATTAGGCTATTTATAAAATCCAGGCATAACACTGTATGACAACATTTCAAACAACTGTTTTATAGCCTACAGTTAATAAATCAGTCAGATTCTAGAGTGCATTACAGGTCTAAAGAGTATTATAAATGATAAATTATCTTAAATATAACAATTAAATATATAGATATGGTAAATAAGTATCTCATTTCACTCACCTGGGAAATGGAGGCCACGTGAATGGTTTGTGATGACAATTAAATGCACACAGCATGCCATAACATCTAATAAATGTAAGAAATAATTCCAAAAGAAAAAAAAGTAAAGTGACATAAAACAAAACACAAAATATGATGTAAATGACGAGTTTAGCAGCTAATCAGCTGGAATCAGCTGAGGTGAAGTGACAGCAACCAGCAAGACCTAGCTGTCACTCAAGTGGCCACGCCCTTAACTATGCAGACTTAATATAACTTAATACAAACGAAACATACAAGTTTTAAAAATATTCACCCCCTCACATTTGTCATGAAGGGTAATATTAGCTATATGAACCAAAATCATTCTTTGTACCAGGCTCTAAACACCTTGTTTTTCTGTAAAGTTGGCCATTTTAACATTGGGTTTACTAGAAATGTGCTCTATTATGGAGCCAGGACAAGCAGAATTTTGTTGAATTGCAGTTTCAGTTACTTTCGCATTAGCTTCACAAGGGGGAGCAGGAGGTTGCTGCTTGTAACACAATCAGATGGAAAACCCCAAAATGTTCTTCTATGATATCATAAGCTGGTTTTATGTGCATTTTGAATACCACATAAACATTTGCTTTATGGAAAAGCCAATAATTTGAGTAGGATACAATTGAGTAGGATAAACTTTTTTTTTCCAAAAGGAAAAATATGCGAATAAACTATGTACGATTTGCCAATCATGTGTGATGGGATAACCTCAATGGACAAACTAGACTGACCACATTATAAAACATCTAAATTGCTGTTTTGGTCATTCTAAAATGCCTTATGTACTGTCAAATGATTGCAAAGACACCAGGGATTGAGAGAACATCAGACTGTTTACTGTCACACTAGTACTTCCTTAACTTCCCTACTCTAGGCAGGGCTAGAAGATCACAGCACACACTCAGACATGAGTGTCGATTGATGAACAGTCTATGTGAACAGAACAATGGATTATTTTAAGTGCAGCGGACACAACATTTCCTCCCCCCTCCCAAAACTAACTATGAAAAACAAAGTAACCCCATCTACACATGGAAAGTGGCCTCAAAGTCCTTCAAGTAACTTGGCCGGGATCTGTCACGCACTGGCCGTGGGGACTTAGAGTCCTGTCCTTGAGCTGAGGTACCAGAAGACATCAGGGGCTGAGAAATAGTGGATGGGACAGGTGGCACAGGGGAAAAGGCCAACGAGTTTGCATTTTGTCCATCAGCCTGGGGTCTTGCCATTTGCCATGCTGGTGAAGAGGCGGTAAATGGCATGCCCTCACTACTTTGTACCTGAATTGAAGTGGGCGCAGGTACTTTCTTAAGGCGGCTAGCATGCCACCGGGTACCATCCTCCAGAAGGTATGAGGCTCTGCCCATCCGCCGTGTAACCAGTAGGGGTTTAGACCAGAATGAAGCCAATTTATTGTTCCTATGTGGCTTGTGGACTCTCACCCAGTCATGGACTACAATGTCTGGTTCTTTGGCACGTTTGAGCTTGTCAAACCGTTGTTTCATCCGATGTTGATGGTGAGTGACATGTGTTTGAACCCCCGGGGGAAGTCTCTGAGGTGTACTAGGACTTAGTCTGTCTAGCGGCAAGTTCAGTTCCCTGCCTAGCATGAGGAAGGCGGGAGAGACCCCAGTGGTGCTATGCTGTGAGGCCCGATAATGAAGCAATGTGAGGCGGATGGCCTGCTTAAAAGTGTATCCTTGTGTCAGGTGTGCTCTCAGGCCATTCTTTAGAGATTGGTGAAAACGTTCGACACCACCATTGGCTTGCGGGTGGTAAAGAGTGGTGCGGATGTGCTGAATGCCTTTGCTATTTAGATAGGCAGAAAAGTCAGCGGATATAAACTGTGGGCCATTGTCTGTTGTAATGGTCTGTGGGAGGCCCCAACGAGTGAACAGCGAGTCCAGAAAGTCTACAACGATTTGTGAGGTGACTGAGCCAGTGGTGGAAAGTTCAGGCCATTTGGAGTGCAGATCATATGCTACCACTAAGTACCTATGATTGTGAGGGACTCCATGAATCTCCCCACAGATATCCAGCTGCAGGTGCTGCCAGGGACAAGTGGGCCAGGCCAGTGGTTGGAGGGGTGGGGAATTTGGTTTGCCTGTTTTTCCACTCACGAGGCAGGCTGGACAATCCCTAACTAGAAGTTCGATGTCACTGTTGATGCCTGGCCACCAAACCCTATCCCGACAGCGCTGTTTCAGCTTCACTATGCCCAGATGTCCCTCATGCGCCAGTTTGAGCACACGCGCACGAAGGGATTCTGGGATCACAGTGCAAAGCCCACGTGCTATGCACGTGTCATTCCAACAAGAAAGCTCATCCTTTACACGGGCAAATGCTGAGAACTCTCCTGAAACTTGTGCAGGCCAACCCTCTCTGATGTAAATGAGGAGCTGAGAAAGAATAGGATCTTGCTCTGAGGCCGTTTTGAGCTCCTGGAGCGATACCATGCTCTGCAGAGGAGTGTGTAGGAGTTGGACAATGTCTGTTTCAGGGTGGTTAGCTTCATCTGTTATCCCCTGAACTGGGACAGAGCGAGACAACAGATCAGCCACTACATTTTCCCGACCTGGTGTGAACTGAAGTTTGTAGTTGTACTGGCGAAGTCGATCATACCAGCGGTGCAATCTCAGGGGTCTATGACCTGTACCTGAGGTTGCCAGTAATGTTACTAAGGCATGATGATCTGTTCTCAATGTAAAAGAGCGGCCGTACAAATACAGGTGCCATCGTTCACATGCCCACACGCATGCCAGAGCTTCTCGTTCACCCACTGAATATCGTTGCTCTGTTGGATTGAGAGCTCGAGAAGCAAATGCTATTGGTTTCTCTACCCCATTTTGCTCTTGTGAAAGTACAGCTCCGATTGCTGAGGCTGATGCATCACATGTGACCATTGTTTTACAAGAGGTGCTGAAATGAGACAGTATAGGGGGTGAGATGAGTTGGGCCTTGAGGTTGTGCACTGCCTCTGTACACTCCTGCGTCCATATCCAGGGTTCATCCTTCCGAAGTAGCTGGCGAAGAGGGGCCGTAATGGTTGAATACCGTGGAAGGAACTTTAGGTAGTAACCTGTCATCCCTAGGAAGGAGGCTACTTGGGTGGGTGAAGTTGGTTCTGGTATTGACTGGATAGCCTCCACGTTAGACTGGAGTGGGGAGATTCCTTGTTCTGACAGCTTAAACCCCACGAATTCAATGACCAGTACAGCCAACAGACATTTTTCCGCATTCAAGGTGAGATTGTATTTGGCTAATGCATCGAAAACCTTTTTGAGGCGGCCATCGTGAATATCCTTGGTAGGCCCATGCACCACAATGTCGTCGAGGTAAATAACCACTCCTGGTATCCCTGCTAGTACTGTGGTCATGACCTTTTGGAAGCATGAAGGAGCCGAGGAGAGGCCAAAGGGCATCCTAGTGTACCGGAAAACACCCTCGTGTGTGACAAAAGCTGTCAGATTCCTGCTGTCCACATGAAGTGGAACCTGAAGGTAACCCTCTCTCAAGTCCAGTTTAGAGAACACTGTGGAGCCATAAAATTGGGCTGTCAGTTCCTCTGTTGTTGGTAGCGGGTATTTGTCGGGGATAACTGCGTTATTGACTCGCCGTAAGTCCACACAGATACGCAAAGCCCCAGATTTCTTTTTGGCAACCACCAGATTGGAAATCCATGGCGATGCGTCCACAGGTTCAATGATGCCAGCATTCAGCAAGCGCTGCAGCTCTCCTGACACACCCTCCCGCAGTGACAATGGGATACGGCGCAGTGGCTGAATAACAGGTGTGATGGAATGGTCAATAAGGGGTTGATGCATGAAGGAAGTGAGACAACCCAGTCCCTCGAACAGTGCTCCTCGTTGCTGTTGCCATGGTGCAGTCACAGTAAGGACCGCTGTTCCTTCTGTATCCACTAGGGCAAACCCCAGAGCAGAAAATAAGTCAAGCCCCATTAAATTTGCTCCTTTGTGAGCCACATGAAAGACAAAAGACTGTAGTGTTCTCGTTCCATAGACTACGGTGAGAGAAACTGACCCCAGTAACGAAATTGATGAATTTCCATAACCACATAAGGCTGTAGATGGTGTGGCCAGAGGAAGTTTTCTAAAAAACTTATTATAGGTGTCTGCATTAAGCAAGGAAACACTGGCTCCCGTATCCAGCAACAATGGGACACACACGTTATTTAACGTGACCGTACATGACTTGAAAGGCAGTCGGCCTGAGGTGACATTGTGGATAATGGCAGGTGAGTTCTGATTGGTGCGGGTTTGTGGTCTATTTGGAGCTGAACGACAAACACTGGCGAAATGATTTTGTTTTCCACAATTATGACAAGTCTGGCCCTGAGCTGGGCAGATTTGAGCTCTGGTGGCATGAGAATGCGATCCACAGTTAGCACAGGACAGTTTTTGACGTGGGCGTCTACGTTGTTGTTGTGAGAGTTGCATCACTGAGTCTGGAGCATCATCGGGTGCTTCTGCACCCCTGTCAGAAAACTGTTCAACTTGTCTGGTTGTTTCCATGACAGTTAAATGGTCTTGTGGAGGTTTTGTGTGGCTCATGAGTGTGGCTGCACATTCAGTAGCACTTTCCACTTGAAACGCTATAGCTAGTGCCTTCGATAATGTCAGGTCGTCTGGTTGTAACAGAAGGGTTTCTCTAATTTTGTTGTTATTTGTGTGCTCAATCAGCTGATCGCGGATCATCTCATCGCGCAGCTGCCCGAATTTGCATGAGTTCGCGAGCCCTCTCAGATCAGCCACGTACTGGTGCACGGACTCACCGTGAAGTTGGTGACGTCGGCGAAATATGAACCGTCGTAACAAAACATTCTGAGGAGCGGCAAAGTGTTCATTTAGGTAAGTAACACACTGTTCGTAGGAAGCCTCAGCCGTGTCACTTATCGTTCCGAGCACTCGTTGTCCCTCTGTGCCCAGACAATGTTGCAGAAGTGCTTTTTTTCGTGCCGCGCTCACCTCCGTGAGCCCCGCTGCCGTTAAATATGTCTCAAAGGACTGAAGCCAGCGCGGCCACGGTATTGGCGGATCTCCGGGGAGAGCCAGAAAAGGCGAGGGTGGTGGTAGTGAAAAATCAGCCATCCTCGTCGCCAAAATGTACTGTCAAATGATTGCAAAGACACCAGGGATTGAGAGAACATCAGACTGTTTACTGTCACACTAGTACTTCCTTAACTTCCCTACTCTAGGCAGGGCTAGAAGATCACAGCACACACTCAGACATGAGTGTCGATTGATGAACAGTCTATGTGAACAGAACAATGGATTATTTTAAGTGCAGCGGACACAACACCTTAGTCATAGTCTGTCATCAAGATTTGATATTATTATCTCTCAGAACTATCTTGAGTGGCTACGCTCACAAAGAGCAGCCTCTAAAAAGCTACTGTGTGTTTTTTGCATTTTTATATACATGTAAAGTTCCACACTGGCATCCTCTACTGAAGAAAATTATTACTATTTTTTTTATATTTGGTACAGTTTATCAGGAAGTGTTCATTTAGATTTCTTTGACTCATTTGATGGAAACGGTGCTTCATTCTCAAATGTTTTATGCAATATTACAGTTTTGCGTATAAGTTTAAATTGCATCTTAGGATGAAAACAGCTACTGTGAACCACGTTTTGAAACCTTTATTTATAAAGATGTAGTACAATCCTTCAAAACCTTCATAATGAGCTTCTCATCTATCACAAAACTCAACAATGGGAGAAACACAGGGTGAGTTTGGGGTGGGCCATGAGGATTAAACTCAACAGTTGTCCTGTATTGCACAACATTTATGACTTCATGATCATGGGTAAGGTTAGGTACAGGTTTGGTTGTATGGGTAGGTTAAGGTGTAAGGGATGGGTCAAAAGTGTGTATAATTACATAATTTAATTAATTAATTACGATATAATAAAATGCAGATAATATTTTTATAAATGAGTACAATGTAAAACATGTATGTACATAATAAGTGCATTGTGCCAAATGATTAATTTTAATGCAATAATAAAGGCCACTTAATTAGATATAGTTTTTTTTTTTCCCCAAAGCTGTAAATACTCTATGTGGAAATGCGATACTGATTTTGGTTTAAATTATTTCACAATTTCACCAGTAGCCTATAATATTTAAGCTTTCACAAAGAGAGAGAGAGAAAGAGAGAGAGAGAGAGAGAGAAATACTTAATGCGAAAAAAGACAAACATTGCCACAGAATTGCAGTAACACTGATACTGAACTTAACTGAGGTCATTTTCGCTACAGCAGTTGGCATCAGTTGTATCTAAAACAAGAGAGCAAATATGTGTGATAAGACACGCTTAGTGATGAGAAGATCTGATCCTTTTACTGACTTAAAGCTTTGACTTTAGATTATCAAAATGTACTAACCTTTATATTGTTTTGCTAAATGCGCATCTGATCAAAGAATAATTCACATTCTGCCTTTTTGAGGGAGAAACAAAGAAAACAGAAATGATCACTTTTAAACAACCAGTCAATAATAATCAAGTGAGTTCCATCATACCTGCGATGTTGACAGGAGCAATGAATTGTTCTTTCGTACAAAGCATTTTCAGTTATAATCTAACGCAAATGATAAGAGATGATGAGGCTGAATTACGTAATGAAGAAAATATTTGTGAGGCTATGGAAAATACGTTTATCTAGAAGCCTTATTTGACCATTCTAGACATGTAAACTTGTCTGACATCTTGGAATGGTCAATGTGTCATCCCTCGTAGTAAAAATCAATCAGTTTCAAGATGCAAAAGCACTGCTCAGCTTCCCTTTGTTAAAAAAAAAAAAAAAAACACAGAGGTTTAAACTCTTAAAGTTTGTGAGAAAGAAATAGGATAGGATGCATTAATGTTTATATACCTTCAATCAACAGTAACCATTTTTAAACTAACTTTTTAAAAGGCCCCTGAAATCAAAATTAAGTTCAAGGAAAATGAGTGAGTTTTTTAGTATATTATGTCTTAAAGTAATCTACTGTATGAGTTACTGCGTTCCAAAATTATTCCACGATTCTTATTTGGAGGACATACGCCTTCACAGTTTCTAGATCTGTGATATAAACAAAATGTTATTGGCCAAGTATTTTAAGTGAAGTTTCATAAACTAATTTCGAGAGGAGCTCGTGATATGATTAGCACGCCTGGCTGATCATCTGCAATCAGCAATAATCCAATCAGAGCGATCCAAGCTTACTATAAATGGATCAGTTCTTTCCCTACCACTCTATCTGCGTTTTGGAAGAACACAAGCTAAGCAACACGCCTCAGCAACCTACCAGCCTACTAGCCAACCAACTACCAAAACAAACAATCCAACCAACCAGTCAGACAACCAAGACACTTCTCAACAAGAATTGACGCCGACAAAATGGAAATAACAGCAACAACAACAACGCCATGACAACCAGTGAGAGCTCAGCTCTCTCCGACACGCCCGCAGCGGCGCAACGACAGGCAGCCCCGTCAGCAAACGGACTCGAGGCCCCAGCGAGAGGCCGCAGGCCCATCCGCGCGGCGATAACACAACGCCGCCCGAATTCACCATCGCCAAGCCGCCACCTACCTTCACCAGCTTCCTCCGATGCCTCCGCCAGATCGTCATCCCATGTCTCCAATAAAATCACCATCCTGGAACTCCGTAAAGATCTTTCAGACGCCGGTATTCCCGTCCCACCACGATGCAATAAAGCCGATCTCATAAGCTGTACTCCGCCATTACTCCCCAGACTTCGCCCACCATGGACACGTCAAGAAGCCGCCCGGTAACGCCACGCCCGCTATCCCCAGCTCTCCAACGCTCAAACTGAACTTTCTCAACCCGGACAATCAAAAAAGGCTACACAAAGTACAGCACCAAACAGGAAATCATCCAGACCACGTTTTTAAGAAAACAGGACCACCCCAGCTTCATCACAGCAACATAATGAAATTGCCGACACTTCCGCCTCGCCAGCAATCGAGCCCCGCAAGACGCCAGCCCACCAGCTCTTCCGCCTTCTACTTCAATATGCTTCTCAAAAGACAACTCCGACTAAACTCAAAGACGCCGGCGATCCAAGCCTATGCAAAGAAGCCGGACTTCACCCGCAGTACTGTACATCGCATGCTTGAGGAGAAGCCCCGCAAAATAAGTACTCTCCAACTAAAACATTTTATAAATAATCTGGAAGACGAGACCAGCGTGAATAGAATGATTTCAACCCAAAAACTCACCTCAAACCTCCCGCCGGTCCACAGATGCATAATATTCCAACAGCTGAAGCAACCAGACTGCAAGGGTCCACGAAATATAATCCGGAAAACATTAGTCCGCAGTATATTCTTACGTCGACAAACCTCCATGAAACGCACGGTTGAATCCAAGCTGATCGCTGGAGCACGTTCACAGAACAGCAAGTCAAGTCACAATATAAACACTGTGACATTCAGCCAATAAAATGGCCGCGACTTTGATTGGCACTCCTTTGAGCCAATAGCTGAAGAAGCTTCAACATCCAATGAGATCCCAACTTGAGACGGTCTCGCCCATGACAGATTTATGAATGGACTCCGTGAAAAAGCCTTGTGAATGAACTGGGCCAGATTTGCTCGTCAGTGTATCCAAATATAACGCTATTTTATCATGGATTAAAACAAGCCCACGATAAACATTTATTCTGGATACCATGTGGGGATATAAGTTTCAAGTTCAGTGTTTTAGAGAAGGGGAAAATAAATAAATAAATAAATAAATAAAAAAAAAAAAAAAAAAAAAATTTACAAAGACAAACCTTTTGCTTGCCCGATATGAATGGAAGAAGGGTGTTTTTGGCAATGCAGTGATTGTTTCATCCATCGACTCAACGTTAGATGGATTTGCTTTGTTGTTAAACAATTCTATGACACTAAGGGGTTTAAACTTAAACTCTGCTATTACTTCACTGGTTCAGTCTTCAAGAGGTACTTCCTGGACCACCAGCTCTCCATTCATCTGCCACCCTGCAGGGGAACGAAGGCCCACCTTTTTATCCTTGCACATTATGACGACAAACTATTGTAGCACACATTAACAAAGCATGTAAAATCACATTTGCACTTGCCCCTTTAAGATGCCTCACCCTGATATCAGCCAAAACAACTCATTATGTCTGCTCTACATGTACCATGTTGTATAACATTTCATTTCCGATTTTCTATTGTTTTTCAGAGACAGAGAAGCTAACCGCAGAATCTGACCCTCATCCAGCCTGTTACATTCCACATCCATTCTAAATACATTCACACTCCACGCAAGGATGCATTCCCACTCACACAGCTCAGGCCCTCAATGCCATATTCTCACTGTTTCAATCTGACATCATTTTTATCCCAAATTCCCCTATCTGATCTAACTTTGTGGGATGAAGGATTTATTGTACTTTACTACCCATAGCAAAACAAGATCAATTACACACAGGACATTTTATACACATTTTGACATCCCCTCCCCCACACACCCATCTTAAAACCCCCTTAGCTTCCTAACACCACAGTAGAGCTATTCCACCCAGCTAACCCTCTCCAGCTGACTTTCTCCCACATGCATTCTAAGCATAAGCTTTATTCTGCTGTTCTCTTCCCCCCCCCCCATCCCATTAACATACAAGCTCCTTCACTACCATTCCCCTTATTTCTTCATTTATAGTTTCCTCCTAACTCAAACCCTTCCATTTACTCTCACCACAGGTTGGCCCTATTTAGGGGTTGCCCTGAGCTTTAATCGCTGCAGCAGTGAAGCTCCAAACCAGCTCATATATACTTGCTTCCCAATACCACTATCATCACACCCCCCTCATAAATACAGCAGCATATGCTGGTGGGAGCACATATGCCTCCATACTGACCCACTGCACCTCGGCAGCAGCACAGATGCTCCGCTGAGCTACACTCACCCATTTAAACCACTGCAATCGCAGTGACACTTTAGCTGAACCCTTATTCATTCATTCACCTTTACACATCACTACTGACAGCTTTTACTTTCATGCGTCAACTTCCATAACTTCCAATACCGACTACCACTGCACCTCTGCAATAGCGGAGATGCTTCGTCGAGCTACACCCACACATAGCACCACTGCTACTGCAGTGGCGTTCTAGCTGACCCCTTTTTCGCTTCTTTACATACCACTACTGACAATATTTAACACTCATAATGCACCAGTGCCGACTACCACTGCACCTCTGCACACCCCCCCCCCCAAACCCCCCCAAATTACTGCCCCCACAACCCCTTCTCTTCATTTATAGATGTCTCAACTTGATCCATGTGTATTTACTCTTTTTCAGAATTGGGGCAGACACCACAGAAGGACAAGGCCCTTCAACAAAACCAAATCCAGACTCTGGGAAGGCGGGCATCCATTGCCTCAAAGACTTACTTGTCTTCGCCAAGGGCACCCCAAATAAGCCCTGATGACCCTCACCAGCTGCCAGCCAGCAACTACTCAAGGGTGAGGGCATGACCCAGCCAATCTCTCTTCTTTTGCTACCTTCTAGCCTGAGTAGTACTCGGCTTTCTCCCCCAGTCACATAGCAATTGGAGTTCCTCCAAGCCCCCTTTTCACCCCGCCCCCCCTGGCCTTTTCCGCAGGAGTCTACACTGCCCCATCCTATGTCCTGACTCCTGTCGGACCCTGCCCCCCCCAAGGCTCAAACCCTGCAAAAGATTACCCCGAGCCAGAACCCCACAGAAGTCACCTCATTGCCCCTCCCAGGCCTTAGCAACCCTCATCTTATATATATATATCTATATATGCAAGTACATAGATATATATTTATATATAGCGCTGCCACTCCCCGCTCTATCTCCCAGTTTGGAGTGTTCCTTGAGCACCTAACCCGCCCGTCACCCTCTAACAGGAGTCTTGTAGTTCCCCGGGCTAAGACCCCCGCAGGGGTCTGGTCACCGCCCCCCCAGGCCACTGAAACTCATTATATATATATATCAATGGACCCAGGTTTATGGATATATATTTATATAGAGCGCTGTCACTCCCCGCTCTATCTCCCAGTTTGGAGTGTTCCTTGAGCATTGACTCCCGCGGAGTCGTCGCCAACTTGCCGCTCACCCTCCAGCAAGAATCTCCACTGCCCAAATCCCACGTCATGATTCTTGCTGGAGATGGCATATAAGAACTGCTACCCAAGTCCCTGCAGTAAAGTAAAGTAAACCACTATCAGAACTGCTACCCAAGTCCCTGCAGTCTCCCGGACTCACTGAAGTCTTTTAATTGCCCCCTCCAGGCCCTAGATTACCCCATTATATATATATATTTATATATACTCCAATATATACATATATATTTATATTAGTGCTGTCACTTCCCAGCTCTATCTCCGTCAGGAGTGTTCCTCGAGCATTGTTTTTTGACTCTCTACAAGTCAACCCTGCCCACCCCTTTGGCACCCTCCACCACCGCCCCTCCCCCTCCCCTGCTCGGGCTCCCGCAGGAGCCCGTTTCGCCCTTTGCTCCAACTGGAGCCCCCTATGCTTTTTTCCTAAATCACTATATCCAGCAGCCGGATATACTAAACTTTCTAGCTTTTCGGGGGGGTAATTCTTCGAAATACGCGGCTGCTGTCCCGAATTAATAATAGCATTTTTGGGGAGCCTTCGAGACCTATCTGATCTCGGATCCCCTTATATGCTTATTGACTGGGCGGGAGCCCTGGGCTCAAATATCTCCGAGCTCAGGGTTCTCTCCCGGGACAGCATGCCAAACCTGCTATAAACGCTAAGCATATCTAAGGGCGAACTCTTGAAGTGAAGTTTCATAAACTAATTTCGAGAGGAGCTCGTGATATGATTAGCACGCCTGGCTGATCATCTGTAATCAGCAATAATCCAATCAGAGCGATCCAAGCTTACTATAAATGGATCAGTTCTTTCCCTACCACTCTATCTGCGTTTTGGAAGAATCCCCCCTTCCACCCCATCTCCTCCTTTTTTCCTCTCTTTTCAAAAGGGGAGCCTTCGAGACCTATTTGATCTCGGATCCCCTTATATGCTTATTGACTGGGCGGGAGCCCTGGGCTCAAATATCTCAGAGCTCAGGGTTCTCTCCCGGGACAGCATGCCAAACCTGCTATAAACGCTAAGCATATCTAAGGGCGAACTCTTGAAATGGGGATCGGCTTAATATGTCTTGCCCTGTCTTTAAGTTTTAGTTAAAATGACATTACACAATGAAAATAACTGCTCATTTTAAGCCAGTGGATTTTATTTATTTATTTATTTTTATAAAAGTTCATATTGAACATCATAATATACATGTTATTAAGATAAAAAAAAAATATATATTTATATATATATACATGACAAATGTACTGCTTTCCTGAAACACTTCAATCTGTGAGGTCTAGTAGGAGACTGTCCAACGCTATCTCACAGCAATTCGTAACTTTTTGATTTAGTGGCTATTTTGTATCAATTCGTATTATCTAATTTGTACAGTTTAGTACAATTTGCCAATGACGGTTGGGGTTGGGTGCCACACCTTCTTTTTAAAATCGGACATTTTCTTACAAATGAACTTGTATGAAATCGTAAAAATTAAATACTTACGTTTTCTTGTGAGATCAGGCTGGACTGTCACGTTCACCAAGTAGAGTACCCACCATACACACTAGAGGGCACTCTACACATCACATCTGCCACTAAACTGGACTACACGCCCCATAACTTCAGCACCTCACGCCTGATGACTTATGATTACACACAGCTGAAGGTCATCCTCACTGATTACATGGACTATATATACACCACTCACACACACACATCCAGCTGCTGAGTCTTGCTTTTCTAGTGTTAATTTCAAAGCGTTTTCCTTGTATTGTCTAGTGGTGGGCAGAGCAAGGCATCATAAAACACTGAAACAGTTGAAGCAAATATGTCGAAGCTTCAAAACATTTCGAAACCTGTCTCTACAGTGACACCTAGTTGTTATTTTTTACGTATTGCTCAGGAACAGCTTCAGCAAAGAGCAAAGGACACAATATTTTGTGAATCTTGTTTTTGGTCATAAAAAGTAACATTATTAAAATACATCAAGTCATAATTTCAGAGTATTTGTATAAGTGGGGATTTGAACTATGTGTTTATGTGTACACATGCACAGTCCATTAGGCTACCAGAGATAGAGGTATTTTTCAGACCGTCAGATTCGCCAAGTCACGAAACGATTCTCAAAATGCTTTGACCACTTGCTACTTAAAAAATGTACAGTAGTGAGCTAAGCTATTAGCTCCTCTACTTAAAGTGTAGCTTAACTACACTAAAAGCTACCCGCTGGGAAATGTAGCAAGCTAAGCTAAAAGCTACTAAGCAAAAGTAGCTTAGCTACATCTAAGCTATTTTTGTAAGTTTCATTTTTTAAATCGAAGCAAGGTAAATCCAAGTCAGTCATATCTTAGTAATGAATAAAACTGTCAATTAAGCATTGACAATCTGACAAAAGGTGAGCCATCCTTACCGTCCTGACCCATTGCCTGTTTCATTGTTTACATTCTGCATTAGACTTATATGACTGCTTGTTCCTGTTTTGACCCTTGCTTGCCTGACAACTCTAATAAAGCTGCATTTGGATCCAACCTCTGTTGTTCCACCATCTTCATTGCAGACACATTAGGGATTAGTTTTGTAGAAGAGCCTGTGTAGCATCATGTGATTATATACAGTATATCATAAAAATTATAACCATCTACACCCATCGTAACTGCCGTCGAGAACGCAGAAAGAGCCTAATGTTAAACAGTTCAAGCTATGTGTATACACACTCAGAATAAATTGTGTTTGTAGTTAGCCTATCACTAAATTAGTAAAAAGACAGTGCTGATTATTGACCAGTGAGAATAATGTATTCCAGAGAGTCAAACATTAAGATACCAATAATAATGCTCACAGGTAAATGGCAGTTTTAAGGAAGCCTTTAACAGGCATATTAATCTATGAAAATGTCCAGGGAAACTAGGTAAACACAACATATATATATATACATATTTACATAGACAATTGGGGCTCCCTAAAGTGATTGAGTTAGGTTTTTCCACAGGCGGACCTGATTTGAATACTGAATGTGTAATGCAGCCTTCTCATTTGTAAGGAAAAACATAAAGTTGATTTTTTTTTTTTTACTTTTCTTTAGGGAATGTGGGGGAGAGCAGAATGAGTGTGCTGAATAGAATGATTATTTTCTTAATTAACTTTTTGTTATGACAGGAGCTGGATTGGGAGCTCCGTATCTAAATCATCTCATTTACATCCGCCTCTTCACTCATTAACATACAGAAAAGATTCCCGTTTGGATGAGAAAGTTTGGATTCCAAACACCATCATTGTCTGATTGACCCAATAGATGGGAATCCCCAGAGACTCTGCGAGCACAAAAGCAGGAACCCAACACAGCTGGCAAGTTTAGTTTCAAAAATAATAATAACAAAAAAACAACATGTCGGTTTAAAAGATAAACTGATTTGTTTGTTTTGTTGTGTAATTTTAACAATATGCTAATGCTTTAGAAAACATTTATCTGATTTAGATTTTTGTTCTTGTTATTCAAACAGCTTCTTTCTTTATCTCCCAGTTGTCATCTATAATTCAAAAACTGAGAATATTATTTTTGTGTATATATATAAAAGCAGAAAAGCTGGGCAAAACCATCCAGGTTTGAAGTTTAGCAAATGTTGTTTTTTTTTAATTTCTATTTTACATAATATCCCTAACAAAATGCTCAAATCCTTATTTTGGTATACTTATAGCAGCACTTATTTTTTTAAAAACTAATAGTTATGTTAAAGCAGTAATAATATAGTCAATGCTATATTAAAACACAAAATACAAAACGCAATATGCAGTGCATCACTTAAATTGCTATTAATTTTATTAATACTAATAATAACAACAATAACAATAATAATTAATAATAATAACAACAACAACAACAACAACAACAACAACAACAACAGTAGCAATGTATTGTTATTATAACAATATTATTGTTATGATTATTATTTTTGTTGTTGTTATCATCATTATTATTATTATTAGTAGTAATATTAGTATAATAAACAAACAAACAAACAAACAAATAAACGAGCTCAAACAAACAAACAAACAAACGATCAAACAAACGAACGAACAAACAAACACACACACACATACATACATATATACATACATAAATGAATAAATAAATAAATAGATAAATAAATAAATAAATAAATAAATAAATAAATTTGCTAACTGAAATGTAAAGCACAATGGTAATTTTGATTAAAAATTCATAATTAGCTATTTCTGGTCTTTGCAGTCTTAAAGTATAATATAACACCAACAAATTATTCTTCCATGATGTTTAGCAACACACACATCACCTAAATTCAACTCTAAAACCATGCGAAACAAATCCATGTGCTTGTGTGCGTGTTCCTCATTAAGCAGAACCACACTCTGTTGTGTGTACTGAGCTCTTACCACAGCGTGGAGCTCTCTCTCTATCTAGCTGATTGTTCTGCTTAGCCAATAAGTAGTGGAAAGAGGCTCAGATGGATGTTCCTCATTTAAAAACACAGCTGGATTGCAGTCGCCCCTTGGACCACTGCTCTGAGACCAGAGTCTTTCACTCACAGCTGCTGAAAGACCTCTAAAATATTACAAGGCTAACCTTGAAAATCAGGTGCATGGGATTTTGTCTTTACCAGCATGGGAATAAAAATATTGAACTAACCCCCCTTGTGTTGCAACGTTCAGCCCATTTGCAGCACATTCAGAGCATTTCTTCCTAATATAAAAGACACAGGCGCTAACCACAGTGTTCTTCATGGTTGTAGCTCTTTGGTTATTAAGGACATTTGCATATTTTAGTGCTCCTGTGTTAGCTTTGTGGTCTAACAGATACAATGATGTAAACAAACTCAGTTGGCTTCAGGATATCCTCCCCAACCATCCACAGAGGCTTTTGTTCATGTAATCCTCTTTGCTCTCAGCAGTTACAAAACCAGGGACCACAATCAAGTCTCATTGCGACTAGCATGCGTAGGTCTCGAACAAAAGAAGCACCTTAAAACGGGGCTATCCTTCCTTCTCTGTACATCTTTATCTCTGGTTTACATAATAATCATGACAGATTTGTTTCCTATGACGTATTTCAAATGAACGGTAATTATTTATACGAATCAAGCAAACATTGGTAGCAGATCTCAGTTGCTTTTGCTCTCTCAACAAGGTTTGTTTTCATATATACAGCCCTTTTTTAGCCAAGCTTATTGACTTCTCAAGTGTTAATGTAATTGTTCTTCAGGAGATGAGTTATTTTTCATTATTTAAAAATAGGAGTCCCACTTCAACCTAAGTAATAAAACATGCCCCATATCGAGTTAATACAAGGTTTATTTTTAGGGTGGTCTGATACACACTGTATTGTGTGTGTGTTTTGAGATGTTTTTAACTGCAAGTGTGCACGTTGTGAACCAACTCTCTGACTCATTCTGAATCATACTCAGTAGCAGGGGAACTGGCATAACTTCTGTGACTGGATACCTTGCACAACCAGTATGCATCTATCTTGTGAACACATTTGACTTGGGAACAATAGCCTATGCCCTTTCACTCAGTTGTTTCCTAATACGTGTCATGAAAATTGATGCATAATAACCGCAGGTGGCTATGATACTATATGCACAGTACATGTGACACAACCATTAGAGGAGATGATACATTATCAGAAATTAAGGGACAACAGCTGCCACTCGGCTGGTACCCAAACACCTCATTCTGGTACCTTTAGTTACATATTGATACCTAAAAAGTAAAAAGAAAGTTCCATTTGAAATTTGAAGGTACTGATATGTACCATCAAAGTAGAGAAGTGGAGACTGTAGGTGTAAACTGGTAGCTTTTGAAAAGGTACTGTCCCAGTGACACGTGCTATACCTTTATTCCTTAGATTGTATGCTTGTGAAAGGGAATATGTTTACATGCACACCAATATTCTGACATCTCTCTCTCTCTCTCACACACACATGCACAAATGCAAACAGCTATTTTTATGGGGACTCCCCTTAGACATAATATTTCATACTGTACAAAGTTTATATTCTGTCCTCTACCCCAACCCTCACAGTAAAAGTTCTAAATAGTTAATTCAGTGTGATTTATGAGCAGTTTTCTTCAAAATAATAAAAAGTTCATACAAGGTCAAAATTTGGTATTACTGTACTGAACCCAGACTCATTATGGATATGTTGCCCTTTATACATATCTGGAGAGTGCAAAATACGTCTCAAGAGGTATCCCAGGATTTTTAACAATTTTTGTTTTTCCAGAATCCACCAGGTGCTGCTGTGTATGATTTTTCAGATCTCAAATATCTCTCAGCAGTGTAATTGATTCCTGCTCTTATCGCATAAATCCACCATAGGCCACTGTTGACTGACTGACCGATTCCCCGATCCAAAAGCACCGATTGACTCGATCACCGCCTTCCCTAAACCCAACAGATTTTTTTTTTCCCAAAGCTGTCCAGGAAAAGAAAAGCTCTAGTGGTCACCTGATTTTTACCACGTTTTTGGATCTTATCACATTCTCACCTTGATATTTACTTGTTTGTTTTATTTTTTGCCATTTATGTTTGTTTTACCTACTCTCTAGAACTGTTCTTCACCATACTCGAACCCCATCATCGCAGTCAACTCCTCTCTGCATCTGAAGCCATATGTACCTCTGGCTGCATTATTCACACTCTCCAGAAATGTATACAGGGCTGTGTATTTACAATGAGCCCGTGTTGACTTGTTGGACTTTTGATCAAGGTGTACAAACTCGCATGCACACTCGAATGCTCACAAACACTCAACACTCTCTCACACAAAAACGATTTCCAGAGTAAATTTCAAATGAAGGTGTGTGGTGAGCGCACTGGCGCCGTTGTCTTGTGGCTGCTGTTGCATCATCCAAGTGGATGCTGCACACTGGTGGTGGTTTTTACACATGTATTATTTACAGGAGGAGTGTGTAGTGGGTTCACAATGAGGAGGAGATTATGGGGAGGGATGAAAACAGCATCAAGATCATCTGTAGTTTAGGTTGTGTTTAATGGTTCGCATGTGCTTTAATTTTGGATCATTCTGGTAGCGATGATACATCATGTCTCTCTCTTTTCTCCATGTTCTGGCCTTTCCTCTCCAACTTTCTTTTTGCCATCTCATCTTCCCAAAAGAACAGATCTCCTGGATGGGAGATCACATGGGAAAACTAGGTTGCTGTTGGAAATGGTGTTAGTGAGGCCAGCAGAGGGCGCTCAACCTGCAGTTTGTATGAGTCCTAATGCCCTAGTAAAATGAAGGGGACACTATACTGTCAGTAAGCTCCATCTTTCAGATGAGATGTTAAACTGAGGTCCTGATGTCCATTAAAAATCCCATGGCACTTCTCATAAAGAGTCGGGTGTAACTCTGGTGTCCTGGCCAAATTCCTTCCATAGGCTCTTAACAATCATGGCTTCCTAATCATCCCAATCCACTATATTGGCTCCATCACTGTCTCTCTACTCCACCTATATTAGGTGTGTGGCGAGCGCGCTGGTGTCATAGTCCTGTGGCTGCTGTTGCATCATCCAAGTGGATGCTGCACACTGGTGGTGGTGTGGAGTGATACCCCTCATGACTGAGAAGCGCTTTTAGTGTATAAGCTTACACAATAAATGTGCTACATAAATACACATTACATCAGGATAAGCCAAGAAGTGAAAGGCGTCCTGTTCTATAGTGGATTCTCCATCTTCCTCCGTACTCCAATGGAGTTCCATCAATTTACTCATCCAGAATTCATCCTGAACAACTTCATCCTTTTCTTCCAAAGCAACCATCCATCTGGTAGGAGGACAAAATTGAAAGCAGTGGTGGGACAACATTTCATATGATAAAGGACACACTCCAAATAGAGCGACAACATCATGAGCTTCATGAAACAGTCTCTGAGGAACAGCTTGTCTTGTAGGAGGATGAATATCTGTACACTACCACCAGGAGATATCATGGAGAACTCTTCTATACCAAAGTCTCCACATTCACTGGGGTTCTCCTAGCTCCAATGGAGCGTCATGACTTCATTAATCCAAAATTCTTTCTCCTGAACCTCTTCACACTCCTCTTGCACCATTTCATCCTACCCCTCTTCCTCCCTTCATCCTACCCCTCTTCGAAAATTGCAGGGCTAGATCTCCACAAACTCTCTCTCCTCATCCTCAGTGTCAAAGAGCACGAGGTCTGGATGAGATGCAGACTGGAGAGAAACACACATCTGAGGCTGGACTGGGAGGACCAGCTCATCTAGGAAGACAAACTCAAGAGCAGCGGCAGGATAACAGCTCATATGGGGCACAAATGGCATGTGGATAATTAGGCAGCGGTTTGGGATTCTCTTGAGGTGATAGTTCCTCCTCAGGTGGTTTGTTAACTGGTGGCAGGATGTAAGTAGTTGGAAGAGTGATGTCTCCAGATACACCTGGAAGCACAGGTAGGTTTTCTTCAATGCGCTTCAGGGCTGATGGTCTGGCAAGAGTCAGCAGAGGTTTGACCTCCACCTGAAGAGGCTATGGCTTAGTGCTGCTCCGCTACATCAGCTTTCTTCTGCTCCATTTCTTTTTGCACTCTTTGTCATTCACTTTGAAGTTGAAGGCCTCATTCTATGGATGTTCCTTCACTGTCCCTGCCAACAGTTCCTGCGCACTTCTGTATCAACATTTCAGGCAAGAAAGGTGTAAAACTCATTGAAGTGCACTGGTGAACAGCACGATAAAGGCTGAAAAGTAGATCTGGATTTGTTGACCTATCAAACCCCAACAGAAGCTCAGAATCAGAAATGCAGTTTCTGCCCCAACATAATTTTAATTATGAACCTAACCCCTAAACCCAACCTCACAAAACAAGTGCAATTCATTAGATACTGATAAAAAAACATGTTCCAGCCAATTTATAATCACTTTTAATTAGTGAGGACCATTGAAATGTCCTCACCAGTGGGTAGCTTCACTTTGTCACCACAGCCGCATATCAGTACAATTAAAGAAGAAAATGCTTAAATCCCGGTTTAGGGACGTTAAATCAGGTTTATTTGGTAAATTAACATAACGGATGTCCATACAGCAGTGGATATTAAAGTGTATCCTGTCACATTTGCCATGCAAAAACAGTGCAAATTTAAATGTGCGTGCTGTGTGTGCGTGCGTGAACTTTGTGACGACATTGTGTGTAACTCATCATTACAACTCCACAACACATACATCAAACAATCATTGGCAAAGTTCTTGTAGTATTTCTTACAGACATTACATCTGTGATCTGCTTCCTCTGTCTGTTTGTCACTCTGCTGTTTATCTGATGCAGCAGAGGCAGAGATGGATGGGCAGGGAGAACTAGCATTAAAGGCACAGGCATCAAAAACAGCTACATTGTGTTTAGAGCAGAAAATCCCAATATTCTAAAAGGTATGATAAATAATCTGATGGGTGTTTTGAGCTGAAACTTTACAGACACATTCTGGAGACACAAAAGACTTATCTTAAATCTTGAAAAAGGGATAGAATAGGTGCCCTTTAACAAAAAAATAAATAAATAAATACACACAAACAAGCATATATTCAAAAGGGTAGTAGAAATATAAAAATGGATGAACGAAATAAAAATGAAGCAGGGAAATGAATGAATAAGCACAAGATCAGAAGGAGCCTCTAAACTTAATCTAAACCTCTGATTACCTGCATATGTCTCAGACCTTTATGATGCAAGCATTCAATGTAGTTTCGAATAAAAGACTTGATGGTTCATAGAATAGTGTTGAAGATCTTCTTGGTTAAGTAAACAATGATTTCAGAGATGATATTTCAACCCAGGCTCATTCAAAAAAAAACAGACAGCTCTATACCTTTCTGGAGCACACCAAATATGTACTGGGAGCTACGTATATTTTATTTTATTTTATTTTTTTTTTTTTTTCACAAATTCACCAGAGGCTGCTGTGTATGCTTTTTCAGATCTCAAATTTCTCTCGCGAATGCCATTTGTGCCTGTTGTTCTCGAATAAATCCACCTTCCTCCTTTCCTAAATCCAGCCAATAGTGTTTTCAAAAGCACAGATTGACTCGCCCACCCAATTCCCTAAACTCCACCGGGAGTTTTAAAAAGCAATCCAGAGAAAGAAAAGCCTTATAAAAGATTATTTTACCTGCTTTCTGGAACCGTTCTTCGCCTGACTCGAACCCCATCATCATGGTCAACTCCTCCCTGCATCTCAAGTCCGCTGACGTATATGGCTAGCTAACTGGTCAAACAGGTAACAGCAGGAAAGCTGTCCTGGCGGAGGTAAGCGTTGAGGTGGGGAAAGCAAAAAGGAACGGCATCATGTCGCCCCGTAGTGTTTGTTTTAAAGACAAACTGCAGCCATACGTACTTCTGGCAACATAATTCGTAATCCATAATAATAATCCATCTCCAGAAATGTATATAGGGCTACGTTTTCAGAATGAGGCTATATTGTGATATTCTGTAATGTTTGCTTGACTACAGCACATGGCCGTGCCACATTGTCACAGGCCTAGCTCACATAACTCTACTTCCTGTGTTGTTTCCGTCTGTCTGTACTCCAAGCCTCCACTGAAGCTGAGTGTTTGAATTGGAGTAATATTCTTTAACTTATGTAGAGGCACCCACTGAAGGTAGTTCTGGCCAGTGATACAGTGGCATCATGCCTGAGTGAGAAAAGTTTCTTTGTCTTGCATAGTAAAACAAAAAAGAATTCATCTCATCTTGTGTTTGTACAGCATTGCTATATGGTCCAAGCATACTGTAGGTCAGTGGTTCTCAACTGGTTTGGCCATGGGACCCACATTTTTACATGGTCATCAAGTTGCGACCCAAAATTTTAGGAACTATATTTTAATTTTAGGAATTATAATGAATTAATTTGTATTTATTTGTTAACATACACAAGCAGTGATAGATGAATCATAAGAAAATCACGAAGACTTATAAATAAACAATTTTTTATTGATTTCATTGGACAAAATGTATTAAATTATACAAATATAACAAAGTACAATTACGCATTTCAAAATAAAAGTCCGGTATACTCATTTCAAAATAAAAGTCCGGTATGAGCATTTTAAAATAAAAGTCCGGTATAAGCAAAATAAGTTAAAAATTTATGTTTTACACACACTCCGCGACCCGGGAACATTTTTAGTGGGTCGCGGAGTGACCCACCAGTTGAGAAACACTGCTGTAGGTGATACACCAATGTACTGTACACAGGATCCTAAGGGCGTACTCACACTATGCCATCCGATTGTGCCCCCTCCTCTCTCTCCCCCGACGGCCCGCACTCACACTGCGTTTTAAGCATCCGTACCCAAGCCCGCTTACGTCATTATAGTGCGACGTACTCAAGATAAACAGGAAGAGCTACGCTGAGCATGCTGAGCACAATGGAGTCCACAGCTTTGTTAAGTTTGTTGGTGATTTTTTTTTTTTTGAGTCGTTTGCTCAGCAGTGGTGCACAACCCATTCACAGCATAATGTTGAACAGGTCTATCGCCTTTGTGGCTCGGAAATTTTCACGAAATCGTGCTGCTCGTGCGTCGCAGCAAGTGACGTTGCATCCTCAGTTTTGGGGAACCGGGCTCAAGTACACCTCTTCCAACCAGGCCTGAGCCCGATTCAGAGCGCTCACACTTTTCAAACGATCCGGGAAACGGGCCTGAGCACGGTTCGGATAGCATAGTGTGAGTACGGCCTAAGAGAATCATTTTGATAGTAGACATGACATACTGTAGCTTGCATGAAGTTTAGTATTCTATAAAAACATGCATTAAAGCATAACATACCAAGGGTAATGTGCGTATACAATAGCGACATGAATACTGTTCCGGGAATGTGCTGATTAATTCATAGACACGTCTGTCTTTGAATTAATAGATAAAATCCTGAAGTTCGTCACTCACTGTATTTCTGTTTTAGGCCAACTCACATTCTATAGATCTTGGTCTTGCCGCAGTCATCAGAGACTTGCTCTGAGCTTATTTTTGAGGTGTGTGTATTATACCTTATAAATAATACAAATAATTGCGTGTTTGTTCTGTTTCAGATGATACATCTGGCAATGCAAGTAAAACATGTTTACAGGGCTGAATTAATTTGGTGAGTTTCCTCAGTAGTAACATTAAAATGTATTAATTTGCGTTTCTGAGTATAGCATTTGCTATGCCATTCGGTTGTCATGTTAAATAAACCATAGAAGCGTATTGCAACACGTCGACATGAAACACAGGCCCTCATATATTATCTTTTCATGATGCAACAATTAGATTGTAGCATTTCTGGTTCTGCTGCATGAGATGAAAACACATTTTTATAATTCTTTGGATCAAGAGAACATCTGGGTTTGTGGTATACTTCCTCCTTCCTGACTTCAAAAACTTTACTCTGTCTAGGTGTGCTTACATCTGCAGTAAAGACCTGTTCCTGTCACTTATCATCACATGTGCTCTTCAATAAACCAACAGAAAGCAGACTGCAAAATCAGCATGAGTGGCAAAAATCAAGTGATGGTCATTAATTCATGCACAAGCCACTCAGTCTTGACCTTACTCTGATAAAGGAATGCTTGTTAATAAGTTTACATAACAATAATTAAGAATGTGGATGTAAACACACTTCTTTTGGCTCTTTTCAATGGTAAAGTGGATTCTCTTTTGTTGTTTTTGCAGTGCCAAGAACAAGCATGTAATACTAATTGCATAGACTCACTTCTTATGCCCAACATAAATAAAATGTACTACTAAAATTCCCCTATTGTGCTGTTGCAAATGCTTTTACTTTTATTTTTGAGGTCTGCATTATTCCAATGTCCAAAAGTGTTAACATTTTCTCATAATGTACTAGAGGTGCACAATATACAGTTTCAGCATCGATATCGCAATGTGTGCATCCGCAATAGTCACATCACAAGATATCCAATGCTGAGTTGGGATTATAGTGGACCAGAAACCACAGGTCAAAACACGTTATTTGTGGAGTCACTGCAGAATTAAATCATAGTAGAGTGAAAGATTGTCATCTGCATGTGTTTTAAGACCTGACTATGAGCATTTTAAGAGAGCTTAAAGCATTTTGATAGCGCATAAAGAAGTTTAATAAAGATTATTTTTATGCAATAATTTATATGATGAATGTTATTTTCCATTTGATTATTACATTTTTGTAACCTGTTAAACTCTCCCCAGAAAACCACAAAACACTGTTTAATTCACTTAAATATTTGCTCAGATTTGTTTATTTATGACTGTAGTTTGTTTATGATATGTATATAATACATTACATAAAAATATTTATATTTCACTTCACTAAAAAAAACCACCCCAATCTAAATTAATGAAATATTTTCTGAATAGAGCTAAGTCTTCTGGTGAAATTTATACGGCAACATATATATTATATATAATCTAATATTGTAAATATATAATTTTTGCCAATATCGTGCAGCCCTATAATGTACATTGTTGCATTTCCCCCTTTTTTCACAGAGTCTCAAATGAGTTGTCCAAGAATCTGGTCTCTCTAAAGCCCTCTCTCTCCGAGAGCCTGCTCTGCTCTGATTGTTCAGATGGGCTGGTCTGCTGACAATGCTGTCAGAGACCAAACTACAATTTGCGACTGCAGCACAGAAAACATTCTTGGCATATCAACAACAAAAAACAAACTTTTCCAGGCATCATCTACAGTCTATCCAATCTAATAAACTACATGAACTATCTAATAAACTACAGTGTTTAAGGTAGAACTCTGCATTTAACAATCTACAGTATGAAGGTAGCCCTGATTCCTCCATTAAATAATTAAAGTGACTTCCACTGTTCATTTTTATTAAATAATAAAAAGTTAAATAACTGTACCATTCTTTTTGTAATTTTCATACACTTCTCAAGCTACTTATACATAGAAACGGCACAGAATAGTGAAAATTTTGCAATTTATAAATCTAATCCACCGTGCACTGCTTAAAACATTAAAGAGTTTTAATATTCAAAAATGTCTATATCACATTTGAATAAATAGTAATATAAAAAGCACTTTAAACAGATTCATCCCTACTAAATTACTGAAGAGTAAAATCTCTTAATTTGGGATAATTAGTTTGGTATTAAGATAATAACAACAAATTGCCTAAGATGTATTATGAGGCTTTTGGAAGAAGCAACGTCATATATAATCATAGAAATTCAAACTGCTAATTAATATTGACATACAGTATGATGAATGCATCTACTATAATAAACAAAACAATAAACCACTAACTATAGCATGTAACCTAATCCCATGTAGAAATCAGATATGTCGTCCTCATGAAACTACATGCAATTTTCTTTTGTTATTTTTTGGTTTTAGAAATTGATTCTTACAAAAGTGTATTTTAAAATAAATTAGTTTTACCATTTTGACATTATACTCAAAATGGAGTAAATACTGAAATACTGAATACTGAAATACTTCAGTAAATACTGAAGATTTGTTGCATGTATGCAAGTACAGATACATTTTTGATAAATAACATATAATTAATATTTATATAAACAATATAATTAGAAATATTTATAATTGATTATTAAAACATATCTTTTGTTTTCACAAACACTGGAAATGTAAGAGATTTCCACTTGTAAATCATAATAGTTGTCCATCTTCACGAGCAATGTTAGTGTTCAAAAAGGCATAGAGCACATGTTTTTGGAGTGCACGACAAAGAAAACATAAGTCTTAATCTGAAGCTTGTTTAAACTGAACTACAATATAAATAACTTTGAAAGCAAATTTTATAAAATTTGAGAAAGAAAATGTGAAGCTTTCAAACGGGTTAAAAGTGAACAGTGAAGTATTGAAAAGGACAAGGCATAGAGGAGATAACTTGAAATAGAACACCACCAGAAACGATGCTTTAAACTATAATTCTAGAGTGGTAGCTCCGACTTCTAACCACACAAATGTGCAATGTTGTTTGCAAAGTTTCATAGAAACAATGGATTAATGAAATAAAGAATAACTGAACTATGTTTGTAACAATATAACTTAGTTGGCTAACGTTTTAGGAAACTTTCTCCAAGATTGGGTATATATTATTTTCAAGCACTTTGCTGCTCTAGCTTAAAAGACAGAGCTCAAATTATAGCAATGCATTTGCATTATCACACGGTTGTCAAAAGGGGAAGAATTATTACCCACTAACTATCTCCTTTGATCAGACTTGGGGCCAGATTTCATAATATCTTAGCTGCTCTATAGTGCAAACTGTCTTTCGGTAGATATATAAGATTTTCCGAAAAAAACTAAGGGTGCTTTCACATCTGGTTTGGTTCATTTGGACTGGACCAAGGGCAACAAATGATACATTGTATAATTTTTCTGCCATTTTGGGTCCTTTTCACACCACACTGATTGCTTTGGTCCGAACCAATTGAAAAGTACCAAAATGCAGTCATGTGACAAAATCCACATCACTCATTGGCCAGATGTTATTGAATGTATTTCCTTAACAGCATATCGATTGGTCAGAATTAGCATGCAGGAAAATGCCAATGCAACTGCAAGTAAACAAACCGGCAGACACAAAATGTTGCTGCACTGGCTGATTGTATCCCTGGTCATAGTAAACTATATAGTTTGTATACATCACTTTAGACAGAATATACATTTTGAGAATGAAGCTCAACTGGGCTGCAAAACAATGTTTTAATGCATTGCAATCGGCAAAGGCGTTAGGAGGAGGCGTGAATTAATTTAGCTAAACTGTGACATGGTCATCATCCGGAAATATTACCAACGATCCATCAGGTAATGTTTTTCCCTCTCTCTCTCTCTGTTTAAAACTGTTGGTAAAGCACTGTCAACAAATATTTATGCTCCAAACCCCATAAGATAGCACAGCGCATCGGACTACGGCAGCTGGATTAATCCAAAAAGACACAATACTTTTTGTGGTTGCCTCTGTTTTAGTTCGGATCATGTTCTCAACACAAACAAACCACTCCAGGGTTTGTTTGAAAGCATACCAAGACTACCTCTTCAGGTAAGTCTTTGCATGCTTTTTGGTCCGCTTTTGGTGCGCACTCGAGTTCGTTTGCTACATTTACACCTGCTCCAACGAACCGCACCAAGAAGAAAAACGAACTCTAGTGCGATTCAACCAAACTATATAAGGCAGGTGTGAAAGTACCCAAAGACACAGCACAAGGTCTGTGTACACTAAGACACAGCACAAGGTCAAACATTACTGATGAAAAGCTTTCTTCCCCACTCACGGACCCTGTTGCATATACAGTATAACTGTAGGAGTTTCCCTTTCTGACAAATATTTATGTGAGGAAAATATTTATATGAATAAAGCAAATTGATTAACTAAAATTTGCAGTAGCCAGTTGTCTGACAGTCTGAGAAAAATAATAATAATAAATAAATAAATAAATAAATAAATAAATAAATAAATAAATAAATAAATAAATAAATAAATAAATGGAAAATACTGAGAACTAATAAATCAATTTATGAGAGCAAAGTAGCAAACAATTCAGCAAACAAGTCAAGTAAGTAAAAGTGTAAGACATGACATGTTGTGAAAGTCTATTATTTTTGCATGACATTTTATTTGAAATAAATTATTAAATCACATTAGAGCTGTAATTCTGGAGTCTGTATCTATCAAATTCGAGGGCAGACATCAACACATTATAGTCTGCACAGAGCATTTCTGGCTTTTATCAGAGCACCACTAAAAATGTTTCAGCTCAAGGTCTACAACTAAAATGAATGCCTGACTTGTTGCTTCCTTTTCCCTAGTTGCCACTTTTGTAAGTGCTTCTGTTTGGCAACAAGTCCATTTTTTTCAATGTTAGAAATGTGCATACTGTAATGTAGGGAAGACAAATGAGAAGGCGGCAACTTTAGTGACAGGACATGCCAAAATTTAAAGATTCCATGCTATCTGATGGAAATGATCACTCATTAATTTAATGATCTGGACATTTGCCAAAGTGTTTAGATGGATTGGTTTCTCTGATTATTCCAGACAGGAGGAAGCTCACAATAGGTTCTTTTAAATAGAGGCCTCAGGCAAATACACTAATCCACCCATCAAAGCAGATCGTCTGTTACAGATTCAACATCCTTCAGCATTAAAAACATTTTTCAGCATTAAAAACAAGATTTATGAAGATAAATAATAAAATAATTGACTTTATTAGAGTTTTTTTATCATCTTTTAAAAAAACAACTTTAAGCATTAAGTATAATTTTTCAATTCAACAATTCAAAGGTTTCTTTAGTCTGAACAGATTCACTATATGATGATTATTATCAGTATAAAAATGTATAAAAAAGGATAACAGTCTCAAAATTGAATCAATATAGATACTTATATTCCAGACAAAGATAAGATGAAGTGTCAGATCACTGGTGTCGGAATGCGAAGAATTCAAAAAGGAAATAAAGCCGTGAGGACTTTTTGAAATTGTTTTTGCTGAAGTAGCAGTGGCAGCACTGGTTAGTCTGGTGCTACATTGAAGATTCTTGAAGACTATGACATTGACTAACACACATCACATCTTATCACATGACAAACTTTAAAATTTTCCATTGAGTAGCTTGTCTAATCAGTCTTTGAAACCTTCATGATTCCTATTCCATCTTCATTCTTTTAGATGTGGAATTTTTCAGGTTGCTGTTGTTGTGTTGCCCCCTTACACATTACTTCGGTGATGTCTGTGTACATGAGAAATAAAGGGTTATTATAGTTAACAAAAACTAAAATATACAGCTACAATTTCAGATACTTGATTTTTCAAAAACTTTTTTAAGACATAATAATAACAACAACAGTTAATAAAATAAACAAACAAACAATACAACTAACAAAAAATATTTTATTTAAATTAGTTCACATTTTATTTAACTTATCAAGTACAGTGAGAAAATTAAAACAAAACAATGTATGGTTACACTTCACAATAAAGTTTCAGTCACTAACTTTTGTTAACTAGTCAATGAGCCTACTTCTAAATCATGTATTAACAACTATTCATTACAAATACTAATGTTTGCAAATTATTAAGATAAAATGTTTCATCTGTTATCATTACATAATGCATGATGAACTTACACAATGAACATTAATAATTATGGGAATACACTACTCAGTGTTTTTAAAGGTGCCATAAAGTGCATTAATTCAATATGTAAAAGTGTTCTCTGAAATGAAAATCATTTCAACTGAAGTGGAAAAAAGGTCCACATTAGGACTGAGCTATCTATAGGCAATTAAGTCTGCTCTTCCATTACGACTCCTGAGGTATGAATTGTTAATAAAATATAGGCTAAATTATAATTATACTGGACAAAATGGGCTGACAGAGATGTATTTTTTTTTATTCAGGTGAATTCACAGGCAGAAGTTAATATCACCATCTGCACAGTGTTTGAACTCTATTGTTGTCCCTTCACTCCAGAAAAATCACAGTAAACATGCATTAAACACTTACATTCAGCAGTTTATTTATAAAAAAAAAAAAAAAAAAAATATATATATATATATATATAATATATATATATTCACACATTTACGTATTTATTTTTGGTTTATTTGTTTATTTAGTTACCTAGATGTATATATAACTTTACTGTCTGTTGTTTAATTATACACATACATTGAAAATCTCACAATATACATGTTAAATTAACAAAATTTAAACAGACCCCATGTTTCTTTTGGCAGGTCGCTAAATAAATTTATAATCCACATATCCCACATTTTGTGTTTTGACCAGTTATGAAATGTGACACATGGCTGCCTGTTTCACAGAACTGCTCCTTTACTTTTCCTCTCTCATGATTAAAATCCCACAAAATTCTTTAATATAAAAAGTCCCACATACATTGTATGTTTAGTTTAGATAAACTTAAAAATAACAATAAAAAATCCATTGTTGTAGTGTCACTAGTAAATGTTGTGTACAATCTAGTGCAGTCTGGGATGTGCATATTAATTATCTTGTGTGGAGAGTCAATGTCTGTGTCTGATTGGCCTGTTTTTTAAACCGGAATTTTAGATTCATTGGGTTTACATGAGAACAAGAAAACAATGGTGTTTGAAGCTCAGGGTATGTCATTGCCATCTACTGAACTATTATTATTTAGCCAAGTCTAGGTCAGTCCTGATAATATTAGTTAATATAATGCATATAATATTAGTTAATAAGTTACCTTAAGATTACAGTACAACAAAGAGTGAAATGTACATTTGCACAATTTTCTACATTTAAAAGTGACTGCTCAATCTCATTTGAAGTGTTCCCAACTAAAGTAAAGAGCTGAATATATTCTGAAGCACAGTATAAAAACATTAATTTAGACATTTTAAAAAGAACACTGATAAAAGAACACTTTCAGATCCTCCCAGTTTTTGGTGTTAATCTGGCAACGGGTGGTAATATCCCTAATTACCGGCAAACCCTATTTAATTGGTAGCCAATCTTTCTAGTTTCACTGTCTTTGCAAAACGGTGAGCCATTAAAATAATAAATAAATAAAATATAATCACACATTTACTTATTTATTTTTTGTTTGTTTATCTGTTTATTTATTTAACTAGATGTAAATATAACTTTACTGTAAAGCTAAAGGTGGTTTTACTTGTGTTTTGTCACCCTGATAATAATGTAAAAACAAAACAGAAGGTTTCAAACCCAACGCAAGATTCACGAAAGGATGAAGTGAGTTGAAACGCGACTCACACATCTGGCGTCCTTCCTACATGATGCATGTCTTGATGTCCAAAGGCTGGAATATTTTCATCCTCTTCCTCTGGAACCTAAGAACAAATAAACCAAATTCAGTTAGCCACCTTTTAATCAACATAGAGAAGACTCCTCAAATGAATCATTCCTGTTTAACTCAATAGATAATTAATATCTTACCTCCCAGTAAATATCATCATCAAAGCAGTTGCTGTCTGATGGGTCTCCCCAGATTGGCAGCTTTAGTATCCCACCTGGAAAATTAAACACATATAAGATGCAAACTCTCATTCACAGTAATATACAGTATAAAAACACTTAGAGTTCGCCAGTTTGACTTTATTTGCACTCACCAACCAAAGCTCCACCTACGAGGCCAAATCCAATTGCTACAAAAAGACCTGCAGCCTGGTATCCTCCCTGAACGCTGGCTGTTCTGTTTACTTTACCCTCAAAGCCGAACATGTTAATCAATCTAAAAAATAAAAATAACAACAGCAACAACAACATTAATCTTTTTTATTCTTGTAACACAAACTGTGACTGTTAAATACAATTTAAAATAAATATAAACACTAAATTGTAATAAGCTAATAATATGAAATGTGATGCAAATAATTCATCATCATTAATCATTATATATGTAATACATACAGTAAACATACAATAAACTTGTCAACTATATGTCTCGTTGACATAAACTTACCCTTCATGTCCATAAACTGATTCACTGGCACAAGCTGCAGTAACAGCTCCAACAATAGCTCCAATGACTCCAGGCATTGCATGAAGGTTATGTACACCACAAGTGTCTTGTATCTTCAAGGTTTTTTCCATAAAAGGCTAATATAGGAAACAAAATATAATATTATTATTTGTCCAGTAACAATATATTTTCATAAAATGTGATGAATAATAATGGCATATGACTTTCATCAGAGTACATGACTGAAAAACTGGAATAGCCAGTAGATTGATCAGATCCTGCATCTCAAATGTTATTTCACTTTCATTTTCAAATCATCAAGCCCTAATCAGGAACGTGGTTTTGTTCACATTCACATCACCAATAGAAAAGTTATTTATTTATAAGTATAGCATGCCAAATTTGTTCATAAATGAAATTCACAAGTTTGGATGAAAACATAGCTACGGTCTTCAATAGAGAGACCAAAAATGTTTGAATTCTAGAGGATGTGCATTAGACAATACGCATGAACAAAATTAAGTATAGTATATAGAGTATAGTAAGTAACAACATACAGTATGAAAGTATGTAGAATATATAGAAATAACAGTTTAAAATCAATTGACTTTAAAATAATATATGAGCATTTTAAGGACTATAAAACTTAGCAAAACTCACAGTCAGAAAAACATATCCAAGGGTGGAAACAATACCCGAACAGAATCCCACTATCAGAGAGCCGTAAGGTGTAATCATGAACTCTGAGGCCGTTCCCATCGCAACACCACCAGCTAGGGTAGCATTCTGAATATGCACCTGAACAATGGCAAGAAAAGGTTATTTTTAAGCACAAGAAAGATGAACTCAGATCTCACAGACAGTAAGCAGAGGCTCAGTCACCATGTCGACTTTTCCATATTTCTTTGAGAGACTGGAAAGGGCAAAGGTAGTGAGAACTGATGAAGCCAGTGAGAGGTAAGTGTTTATAGCAGCTCTGTGCTGGCCATCTCCATGATCTGCAATTGCTGAATTAAAACTTGGCCAGAACATCCAAAGAAACAGAGTGCCTGTAAAGATAAAGGATCTTATTGAGCAAGACATTTGTTGTAACTCTTTTACCTAAAACCAATATGCACAGAGAAGTTGCTTTACAATAAATTTAGAACACCTAAATTGGTGTTTTAAAGAGGCCATAAAACTTAAATTAAAAAAGAGCAATGGTTTCACGATATTACAATCTTTAACATCTACAATGTTATCATTTAGAATAGGCTATTTTCAATCATGTATGACCCCTCTCATTGAAACACAGTTTTCAAAAGAAGTGGTGAATTGTAGACTGATTTTCACAGTTCTGATTGGCTAACAGTTTGCATAATTAAAAAATGTTGAAGTTAGAAATGATGTAAACTTCTGCATGCATGATTGGCAGTCTACATTCTTTGTAGATTGATATATGATTGACAGATCCAATATGGTTTCATTGTTTCCAAAAAATAAAATAGCGAATGTGGTTTGTTGTAAATGAATCTACATTAAAAAAGTGAATTAAGCATTAAAAGCTATGTTACTCTCATGGAATCAATAGGAATACAAAGCAAATTCAGCTTTTGCACCGCACAAGTTGGCGTACAGTACACTCTAAAAAAAAAAAAGGTTCTTCAGTGGTTCTTCAGTAGTTCTTTACAGTATTTGAGGTGTTATTTAGCACTTTTACTGTGTAAAGAACGTTTAAAGCACCATGAAGGTTCTTCAGTGGTTCTTCAGTGGTTCTTTAAGGTGGTTAAGGTGCTATATAGCACTTTTACTGTGTAAAGAACCTTTAAAGCAACATAAAGGTTTTTCAGTGGTTCTTTGGGGGGATTAAAGTGCTATACAGCACCACTACTACTGGTAAGCACTTGTTCTTATAGCTAATTCTCATAACTCTTATTCCGGTTTTATTTGCGGAAAGGGTAAAGTAACATTATGAGCACCTTAAAATATAGGTGCTATATAGCACCATTTGACAAAATTACTATATTGCACCTGTTTTTTTAAGGTGCTGTATAGCACTAAAAAAGGTTCCCCCCTCATTACGACCAAAGAACTAGTTTTGGTGCTATTTAGCACCTTTTTTTTTTAAGAGTGTATTACAATAGTCTATCATGATGGCCATGGTATAAGTGGAATATTAATGTAATGTAACATACTTTGCGGAGGCAAACTGCCAACTGATTTGTTCTTTGTCTCCACATTGCATAGATATATAGATGGATGGATGGATGGATGGATGGATGGATGGATGGATGGATGGATGGACGAACGGACGGATGAACGGAAGCACGGACAAATAAATAAATAAATAAATAAATAAATAAATAAATAAATAAATAAA
>CAIGQQ010034734.1:6087682-6113555 GCA_903798035.1 Danio albolineatus | reverse complement strand
TTGTTTGTTAATTGTTTGTTTTGACAGATGAAACAAACAAAAAAAATGTATATATAATTCCTTAACATAATAATACTAATAATATTAGTAAAAATTATACCACTACTACTACCACCACTACTACTACCACTACTACTACTACTACTTCTACTACTACTACTACTACTACTACTACTAATAATAATAATCATAATATTGGCACTACAGTGATGCAGTGGGTTCGAGCCTCGGCTAGGTCAGTTGGTATTTCTTTTTGGAGTTTGCATGTTCTCCCCGTGTTCTTATAGGTTTCCTCTGGGTGCTCCGTTGTCCTTCACAAGTTCAAAGACTTGTGGTATAGGTGAATTAGGTAGGCTAAATTGTCTGTAGTGTATGTGTGTGAATGAGTGTGTCTGGATGTTTCCCAGCGATGGGTTGCAACTGGAAGGGCATCCGCTGGGCAAAACATACGCTGGATAAATTGGTGGTTCATTCCGCTGTTGTTATGAAGCAGATGGAGAGCGGAGGTAAGTGAAACGTTAAAGTGATTTATTCAGACAACATGTAACACACAAGGAAGAGCCAGGAGGATATGGGATGTGATGGTTGGTAACAGTCCTTAACTTCTTCAGAACGGATGACACTCGAGAGGAGGATGGACAACACACACCAGATAACTTGGACGGATGACAGACAGATGACGACAGGACCACAGACTGGAGACTCGGGAAACCGGATTGACTAGGAGGAAACAGAGAGACTGTAAGTCCAGGTATCAGAGTTCGTGAGTGCTGGCTATGCCGGGGAAACACTCAGAGTCCGATTTCGTGCAAACGAGCCCGGACACTGAGTGTTGTGAGGACTGGGTATTTATTGGTGCTCTGTGATGGGAAACAGCTGTGCGTTGATAAAAAACTCAGGTGAAAGTGCTCTAGGTGAATGAGTGCCGGGAGAGCCTGGCCAATCCGTGACAGCTGTGGCGACCGCAGATTAATAAAGGGACTAAGCTGAAAAGAAAATGAATGAATGAATAATAATATTATAACTTTAATAGTGATAATAATAGTATATGGTTGTAAACAAATGTAAAATTGGGTACTGTGCATTTGTTTTCTGTGAAAATGCAGATGTGAGAAGTTTAATTAAGCATAAAAAATACAAAGTCAAACAAAGCTGATTTGTTATTCAGTATTACATGCTAAGCAAGCCCAATTATCATTTCATGCCAAAAATAGCTCATATAAAGGTACAGATAAAAGCATTGCTGAGGTCTTCACAAAAGGCCACATCAGCGAGAGGAGAAAGCCAAGGATCTCTTCCTTTCTTTATTTCTGTGTGCCCTACATACTAAATCCTGATTTCTTTGTCAGGGGATGAAAGTTTCAGACCTGTAGGTCACTTTGATTCCAGTAATGCTTTCACTGGCTTGCGCGGAGGACCATCCATGATTTGAATTGTTATTCAGGCTCACATGGACCCCAAAGTGTTTAAGTCAGGTTTACTTATGTGACCTAATTCCCATTGCCTGCTTTCCTCTGCAAATATGCATAGCCTTTTATTTTTTAAACTTTATATTCTTTAGCCATGTTTGCATACAATGACCAAATATTTCATTATAACAAATCTTTAATGAATGCATCCCCTGCGTTCTGAACATTACCACATAATTTAAAAGTGTGTCAGACTAGGAAACAGAAACAATATGGTATTTGAATGCAAATGCTAAAAAGTACAGCAGTGCACATTATAGCACATATATAATCTATCAATGCTGAGATATAATGAGTTCTGTTTATCTTGGGGGCAAGGAAACACATGCTTTCCGATGTGATATTGCTCATTTCGGGCTGAGTATTTACATCATCGCTCATTGTCGACACACTGTGCTCAGTCTGTTCTCCCATGGGCTCTCACTGTACTCTACAGTTGAAGCAAAGGTGAGAATGAAAATGTCCAACACTTCAATAGCAGCTCCATGAGCTAATGAGGGACTAAGTAATGTAGCTAATGTAGTATCTCCAGTGTTGTCACACTTTGGACTACAGTATATGGTTGCAGTAGCTTTTCCATTTCCTCTGCTGTATAGAGAGTGCTGCAAATAAGTTCAATTTTTTGCAGAGAGGTTTTGCCATCATTTTATTTTCAGCAGTTAATAGCCTTTCTCTCTTGTTGAAAGTATCAGCAAATGTGTAATGGTGTGTCTTCAATAATGTTTAAAGGTGCCACAGAATAAGAAACTAGGTACAGCTTAATAGTAAGAGTTCTGTAATGGCAATGACCATGAGCCTCAAACACTGCTGTTTCCTCTTTTTCATGTAAAAACTGAAAGTGTAAAATTCTGAAAAAAAAAAAAAAATAGAATATTAGGCAAATAAATAACAGGCAAATTAAACTGAAACATTGACTCTGGTGTTATAGTACTTGTGGGACAAATTAATACGCTCTAACAATGATTGATTGGCGATGTTTCTTAGTAAGATTACAACAATTATAATATACATATATATTCATTAATTCATTCATTTTCTTTTTGGCTTAGTCGTTTTATTAATCTAGGGTCACCACAGCAGAATGAACCGCCAACTTATCCAGTATAAGTTTTACGCCACGGATGCCTTTCCATCTGCAACCCATCACTAGCAAACAAACATTCATACACACTCATTCACACACACACACTACCGACAATTTAGCTTACTCAATTCACCTATATGTCTTTGGACTGTGGGGGAAACTGAAGCACCCAGAGGAAACCCACGCAAACACGGGGAGAACATGCAAACTCCACACAGAAACGCCAACTGACCCAGTTGGGGCTCGAACCAGCAAGATTCTTGCTGTGAGGTGATCTTGCTACCCACTGCGCCACTGTGATCCCTGCAATTACAAAAAAGACCAGCACACATGCTGCAAATCCTCACAATGCATACACATAAAAGTGCGCTGTGTTTTGCCACAACGCAAATAAATTAATTAAACGCTCTACATTGTTTCAAAGGAACGCAAAAAGTTGACGGACGTCGCTGTGCCGTGACTATTGCTCAGTGAAATGCAGGTGATCTTTGAAAGGTGAGTTTTTGTTTGTTTATTTTAATATTCCAATTCCTGTGTGTTGAGTATTTATTAGCCTAAATAACCATAACCTAAGTAGCCGTGTCCGTCACATTTTAGGGTCTTCTTGAAACAATTCCATTGTGTTGTGAGAAAATGCAGCACATTTTATTAATTGTTTGCATTGTGTAAAAAATGTGTATGCATTTTAAGCATTTGCATCACGTGTGTGGTCAAACTGATGAGAATATCTTCTCAATTTGCTGGCGTTTTTGGTTATTGCGTTTATGTGTTTTCATAAATTGCAGCATGTTAAGCTGGCCACCAGATAGCACAGCACAGAACTCTTTTTTTTGAACACTGGACAGGTATTAACTTGGGAAAAGTCAGGGAAACACACCTTGTCTGTTTCCACCCAAAAGAGGCCATAAGGTCTGTTTAACTGTATATTTTGTTGGTTTAATGTGTATATTGTGATTTTTTCCTGTATATGTTTGTAATGAGATAACAAATAAAGTGTTTAATGCATGTTTATTCATCGTGTCATACCACTCAGATCTTACTGTGATTTTTTACTAGAGTGAAAGGATGGCAATAAACTCCATAAAAGTAACCTGTTTACTTGGGGTTTGATACTAATTTAGAGTAATTCACAAAGGTTGATCGGGAGCCAGGCACATAGAGAGTTCTGGAGGAAGCATGAAAGCAGAGGTCATTAATATTCATGATAACCCAAATATGGTAAAAACAGAGCTTTCCATTGCTGTGGTAAATCATAATGTTCTTAATGGGCTTGTAAAACCATCTCTGGAGATTTTTTGAATTTCTTTTTCCACTAAAATAATTGATTAATGTCTAGTAATTGATCAATAATTTTGGCTTAAATACAATTCTACATCCTTACCTAATCCATGCTTGAAATCATGAATATGCTAACACTCAATCTCCTTTTTACACTGTTATAATGAGATGATTCACAAGCATGCAGAGTGTGAGTTGTGTTTCGAGCAGTTTTCAAAGATATTCCATTTGATTGGCCATTATGGTAAAGGAGTCAATAGTTTAATTAGCTACATGGCTCAGTGCTAAAAACACAGATCTCTAGAGAACTACGAATCTGCCACTAAAGGAACCACAAATCCTGTCATGCACCACACACTCACACCTGTTCCGGTTTTTCCTTGATTGCACACACACAGTTGGGAGCTGCTCAAAGACTGATTACATGGACTGTATGTACAGCACACAAACACACAGACTTTGCTGTTATCTGTTAAAACTGTGACATAATGCCGCATTTTCCCTTTCCTCATCTAGCGGTGTTTTGACCCTTGCTTTGTTTCATTGTTTATCCTGCCTGCCACCTGCACCGACCACTCGCCTGTTTATTGACCTCGACATTGGATTATCACCATATTTGCACCCGTTTTGTCCGTTGTCTGCCTGAATAATATTATAAATAAACTGCACATCGATCCTCAACCGCCGTTGTCAACGTCAGACAATAATTACAATAGTTACAATAATATTGTATTGCTCATTTGTCATTTCCCTGAAATAAAACCGATAGAATCGCTTACTAAAGTTATGCCCCTACTGCAAGTGAGACATAATGCACTGAGCCCATTCAGCTGCAATTCAGAATTTTCATAGCTCAACTGGTATGGCATTGTACAATGATGATGGGTTTGAGCCCAGGGAAAACACACAATGGTAAAACATGTGCCCTAAACAGACTATAAATTATGATTCCAAACCTCTACAAAATACATAAACGTAAATATCGTTAATTAGAAAACAGAAATAGTGGGCATCTAAGGTGCATGACTTTAAAACAAACTATATGCTGTAATACGTTGCTTGCACAAACAACCTATTTGGCCTTTTTTTGTCTTCATTTGGAAAGTCTTTAATTGACATCATTAGCTTTTGGTGTAATTATGCTATTAAAAAGTTAATTGTGTGTTCTCATTCCCCATCTCACACAGGGAATCAACATCCCTGAAATAGGTTTGAACATCACATAATGGCAGTGGAAATAATGATATGAAAAGACCTGCTCCATAAGCTGACATAATTGAGCACATGTTTGTAGCTATAGAGAATGAGTGGTTTTAAACTGTGTTTTTGGGGGTTGGTCAGGTAAATCAGGGGCAGGTAAAAAAAAAAAAAAAAGGCAATGAGCTACAGTACTCTTATATTCATTTTTTTTTATACAGCATATTGTTTCAAACTCATTCATTCATTTTTTTTATCGGCTTAGTCCCTTTATTAATCCGGGGTCGCCACAGCGGAATGAACCGCCAACTTTTTCAGCATTTGTTTGACGCAGCGGATGCCCTTCCAGTTGCAACCCATCTCTGGGAAACATCCACACTCACTCACACTGATACACTACGGACAACTTCAGCCAACCAAATTCACCTATGCTACATATCTTTGGACTTGAGGGGGAAACCGGAGCACCCAGAGGGAAACCCACACAACCACGGGGAGATCATGCAAACTCCACACAGAAATGCCAACTGACCCAGTCGAGGCTCGAACCAGCGACCTTCTTGCTGTGAGGCGAACGTGCTACTCACTATGCCACCGTGGCGCCTTGTTTCAAACTAATTTTAAAAAATCTAAAAATGTCACTTTGTTAAAGAAGTTGAGAAGTTGTCTGTACAGAGACCATGCTCTCACAATTCAGTCTGAAAGCAAAATAAACAGAAAACACCAAGAGCTTTATAAAAGTTAAACGTCTATCTATTAGTCCTTATATGACTTTCTATATCATAGGGCTGAAGCAAATCAGTTCCTTATGCCAAATGTTAGACTTATGCTGCAGTAAATATATTTATATGCTTGGTGTCTCTCCCTAATTCAATAGTACCCTGCCCAGTGCACTGGAATGTTCACTCTCTTTTGAAACGTTTGCTCTCAAAATGCATTATTTAATCCAAAAATCATAAAATAAAAATGTATTTTTTCCTCCAGTCTTTGACTTTTTGCTATTATAAGTTTTTCAGCAAGCATTTGCACAACCTTGGTGTTTTTGCTTTAATAAATGTCAGAATTTGAGGACAAATGCATATTTCAAAACTGTACTACACTTTTTTTTAACAGCTCAGATGCACAAAACACCACAAAATAAACAAAGAATAATTGGTCATGGTGTGTAATGCAGCCCATTTTAACAAGCGACCTTGTAGCTTAGCTGCAGGTAATTGAGTGATCAGTGTCCCAGTGTTTAGAGGATTTAGAGCTCAAATTCATGTTCACGATACTGAATCACATCACATGGGTATGGGGAATGGAATGAGGTACAGCCCTTGACATCCTGTGGATTCAGTGGCTGTATTTTGTTTTATAATGTTCTGTCACGCCGCTGACAGGCTGGAAAAGATAAAATCAATTTGTCTTCCATACCGTAGGGAATGCAGATGTTGCTCAACTGTGAGACAAATCTGAGGCTGACTCTGGCAGAAATTGAAGCAGCTCTGTCTCATGCATGAACTTCCTAAATCAATTTAGCCACACTGCTACCTCCAGACACTATTATTAAAACACACCCAGTTTGCGCAGACAGCCATTGTCTCCAGATAGACGTGAAAATCCTCTACAGTAACTAGTTAAATGTTGGTTGGCCTTCGCATAACTGTACTGGTTATGCATAAAACTATAAACCAGGAAAAAGTGTGTACTTGTGGCAAGAACTAAGTGTTACAGTTGTAATGATGAGGGCGTGGAAATGGAGGGAATGTTCCACTTGCAGCTTTATTATAAAGAGTCAGACAGGCAGAGGTTGTGACAGGTGCAAACAATAAAATAAAAAAGTAATCCAAAGGGTAAATCTAATAGAGAGGCAGAGGTCAGGGTAGGCGACAAACAATCATAAAACAAGAAAAGTCTGAAGATCAAAACAAGGAAACGAGAATCAAATGTGACACAAAACAATATAGCAGAATGAAGATGTGTGAGTGTGGTCTTTATAGTGTATGTAATTAGTGTCAACGATCAGCACCTGTGTGCGTCCCAGTGTCCAGATTGATAACAGCTGTAGATGGTTGATTGGCAGGATGGGATGTGTAGTCCGATCGAATGGCTGGTTATGTGTACATATACCTGAAGTGCCCTCTAGTGAGTCTGGTGAGTACTCCAACTAATACTAGGGAAAACAAATGTCAATTGCATTGATAAACATCTTTTTTAAAAATATAATTTTATTTATTTATTTATTTTTAACAATACTTTAACATTAATATTAAGATTTACAACAGTTATACACAAATTATTAAGTTAAGAATTAAGAATTATTATTCTTATTTATTAAGAATTAAGAGTTATACTACAGGAGCATATAATACTTGATTATGATTGGTGTGGTGTGTAGTTATTTTTAGGGGAAATGCACTGCAACAGCAGTACCAGGACGGAGCCACGTTACAGTTCAATATTACTATGCTGATTTTTTTTTTTTTTTTTCCAATGGTCCTTATAGATTTAAACAGCTAATTTAGGTCATGTCCACACATAGTTTTTCCAGATTTTTTTTTAAAACATCTGACAACGCAAAAATCACTGTGATAGATGTTACTGGCATGCTAAACCAACAGGTGGAGATAATGACACTTTTATGCTGGGTTCATACCAAACGGGGAAAGAAGTATCTTCCCGAGTAAACTGCATACAGGTCAATGCGAATATGAGAACATGTGGAAAGGGCCTTAATCACCATTCACAAACATAATGACTAAGCAAACAGATTAATTTGAAAATAGGGTATAAATTGTTTCAAAATTAAGTTTTACAAAAAAATTATTTGCACAAACATGGCAACATGTGCAAAAAATGTTTTGCCTCTAACAATTAAACAAAGCTAAGAAAAAAAATGTAAATAAAAGAAAATATAGGGCGGCACGGTGGCCTAGTGGTTAGCACGTTCGCCTCACAGCAAGAAGGTCGCTGGTTCGATCCCCGGCTGGGCCAGTTGGCATTTCTGTGTGGAGTTTGCATGTTCTCCCCATGGTTGCGTGGGTTTCCTCCGGGTGCTCCGGTTTCCCCCACAGTCCAAAGACATGCGGTACAGGTGAATTGGGTAAGCTAAATTGTCCGTAGTGTATGTGTGTGAATGATGGATGTGTGGATGTGTTTCCCAGAGATGGGTTGTGGCTGAAAGGGCATCCGCTGCGTAAAACAAATGCTGGATAAGTTGGCGGTTCATTCCGCTGTGGTGACCCCGGATTAATAAAGGAAAGAAAATGAATGAATGAATAAAGAAAATATATCAAATCTGACTTTCTACATTAACTAGTCACTGTTTGCTGATACAAAGTTCACTGTGATTTCTCTTTAATTTTATTTCATTGTAAATTACAAAAATAGCTCACTTTAGAATGTTTATGGTAAAAATGTTAAAGATTAGCAGGCAGGCTGTCAGTTTATAAAAAGATCAGCTGTTTCGTCACAAAAGTCAACATACTGAAGCCTCCCCTCCATTGGCATTCATTCAAAAAAAAAAAGTCAGCTGTTTCCTCTTAGATGTTTCTGATCTTCATGGGTGGATCTTCATCTTCATGAATGAAAATCCAGTGTTGAGGAAGCAACTCCTAAACTGTAGTTTGATAACTAGAAGCTACTCACCTGGAAAAGTAGCCATGCTACTTTGAAACTTTTATTGAAGCCCTATTGAAAATTTTATGGATTTAATTTGTTGTTACTCAAAAAATATTATTTACAAAATAGAAATAAAAACAAAAATACATATAAAAATGTAAAACCATGGGATGCGGTATTTACCAACTGATAGTTTTCATGTGACAGCTACTCCTAGCTGAAAAAAGTGACTAGATGCTGGAAAAGCTGCATTGTATCACAGCTAAACGTTAAAAAAAAACGTAAAATGTAGCTAAGCTAGTAGTTGAGTTAATTGTAACAAGCTACTCCACATGTCTATATGCTTATTTCACGCGGCCGCCATTTTAAAATACGAAAGCAAGGCTGCAGTGGGAAGAACCCTGTAAAAAGTATAGAATCAGCACTATAAACATTGCAACAACATGCTGTGGACTACAAACTTCCAGCTGTTGTCGCGATCTCAAAATGCAGATGTGGTGTAAACATCACTTTAATATCATTCAGTTGTTTAATTTAAACAATTAAAAGCATATTAGGCATCGAACAACATCACAGCTCTTTAAGATTTATACGCTGAAGTGTTCTCCTGCTTCAGTTCATGGCGGACGCTTCCCTGCTTCAACCTATGTAACCCAGTGAGCGCTAAAACAGTCCTCTAGCACACCCTCGTGTTGTCTGTAATAGTGTTGTCCCGGTACTGAGATTTTAAAAACGTCCATTTCTTGCTAACATTTAATAACCGCTTAGTGCATTCTTAAACACTGCTGATTTGCCATAGTATTCTCCGGTGCTCAACAGAAATGACTGTGATTGGCCATGAAGGTCATCAGTTTCGCACTCTTCAGCGAGTGTGAACACAGATACACGGACACTGGAGCGTTTTAAAGCCGCAAAGATCAGCGGATTGCTCGTCTGTGTTTGCTCTGTAAACAGCGGTGAACAGATGACCTTCTCGGCCAATCACAGTCATTTCTGTTGAGCACTGATATACGGTGCTTAAATGTTAGCAAGAAATGGAAGTTTTTTTAAATAAATTTCAGTACCGTTTCGCATTATGACAGGTCTAGTATAGAGAAAGAATCAGTTCATTAACTTGAGTTTGATAAATGGTATCTAACACGTGTGCTTGGGAAAGATAATATTAGCTAACTAGTGCCATTTCTTTAACTTAGCCTAAAATGAGGTCCAATTTCCCTTTTTATTTTCACTATCCATTCAGAACGGACCTTCTTGTCACTTGGAAGGTGGTGAAATCATAATTTTGTGTCACTTTCTCTTCGCTGAAAAGATATACAGCGAGGTATAGGTGTGACTTAGTGTGACTCAAGCGATAGTTCTGGGTTTCTTCCCACCACAGCCTCAAATTCGCTTTTTAAATGTGAAATCAGTCTATACAGTATACAAGACTGTATGTCATGATAGCATACAAATTCATGATGATAAAATTTTAATTCCCATGCCTTCCATGTCAGTATTTAGAGCAATGGTTTTACTTGCACGATTTACAAATTTCTTGCACAAAGCAATAAAGACACTATGGTACAATTTGTTCACAAGTTTTGAAAATAGAGAATTTATGAAGATGGAATGGAAAAGTGGGCTTTTCAGTAGAATGAGCACATATAATATATCATTCATGTCTTTTTTTTTTTTTTTTTTGGCTAACGTTTAAGGCTCCTATTATGGGCAGGTTTGTAGTTACATACAAAATGATAGAATGTAATTTATCAATCATAACCTGCCAAATTGGCTTGTGTGTTCATATGCATTGCCTGCTGCAATCGCTTTTCAACCACATTTGGCAGGTTGGCTGGTGTCAATTTCAAAGCCTGAATAGGAGAATTAAGTAGTTAACTGTGCACAGTGCAATTTGCTTATGGTGATGGCTGAATAAGATAGTATTTATTCAAAAGAACTAGCCTTTACCAGACCAGGTTCTTTGACAGTAAACTCTCATATGACAAACTGTTATGATATGTGCCCATGGTCTATAGGTTCTGTCCTGCTGGAAAAGCTGGATGCCATAAACTCAAGTAAATGAAGTAAACAGTCAGACAGACAGGCTCCAGGCTACACACTCATCCAAATATTCTCTGTACAAATGCTTCATTCACTCATATTACCTCAATTGTGAAACATAACCTTGTTTCCACGATAGTGGCTTTATATTTGATATGGCTGAGCAATTGCTTTTTGAGAGGCATGGAAAATATGTACTGTAAAGGGCTATTTGGTGTATATTCACCACACATCAAGATCATTAAGGACATAAAAGAGTCTGTTTACCTTAAAGATGATTGAATCTTCTCTTATTTACCAGACTCACAAAATGAGTTGTTTATCTTGTGGTCAAATACATTTAAGACAGCATATACATACACTCACCGGCCACTTTATTGTGTTTATTTTATTATGTCCAATTGCTCATTAACACAAATTTCAAATCAGCCAATGCATTTATGTAGACATGGTCAAGACGATCTGCTGCAGTTCAAACCAAGCAGGAAAGTGGGGAAGAAAGGTGATTTAAATGTCTTTGAATGTCTCATGGAATGTCTCGTACTTCAGAAACTGCTGAGATTTTCAAGCACAACCATTTTGAGGGTTTACAGAGAATGGTCCAAAAAAGAGAAAATATTCAGTGAGCGAGATTTCTTTTGGCACAAATGTCTTGTTAATGCTAGAGGTCAGAGGAGTATGGCCAGACTGGTTTGAGCTTATAGAAAGGCAACATTAACTCAAATAACCACTCGTTACAACTGAGGTAAGCAGAAGAGCATCTCTGAATGGAACCAAACATCCAACCTTGAGGCAGATGGGCTACAGCAGCAGAAGATCACACTGGATGCCACTCCTGTCAGCTAAGAGCGGGAAACTGAGGCTACAATTAGCATAGGCTCACCAAAATTGGACAACAGAACATTTGCATTATGGATGTGCAACCAGCAAATCAGCACGAACTGCATGATGCTATCATGTCAATATGGACCAAAATATCTGAGGAATATTTCCAGAATCTTGTTGAATCTATGCCACGAAGGATTAAGGCAGTTCTGAAAACAAAGTGGGGATCCAACTCTGGGTAACACTTTATTTCAATTGTCCATTTGAGTATTAGTAGACTGTGTACTTAATATCTGTTGATACTGACATTCAACAGACATTAAACTGACTATAAAAAACTTTGCAAGTACATGTCAACTTACACTAACCCTTCCCCTAACCCCAACCCCAATCTAACAGCCTACTTATGATCTAATGAGAATTAGTTGCAATGTAACTTAAATTCAACAAACAGACCATCAAAATAAAATGTGACCCAACCCGGTACTAGTAAGGTTTACCTAATAAAGTGACTGGTGAGTGTATATTTGACATGTACACACACCAAATAGATCTTTTTCTCTCCAGTGAGCTCACTGTAAAGGACCAGAAAAATCAATGTCTGGCTTCATAAATTTAGCACAGCACAGAGTGATTGAAATCCTTTGATTATTTTGCAAACGTGCCATTCTCTATTAGTTCAGACTATTCCCCGGTGCAACAAAAAAGAAAGCTAATTTTTGTCTGTATGTTTTTAATATATTCTCGAATCAATTCCAAGCGGTTATAAACTCAAAAGAAAAAAGAAAGCCCCAAAGGTTATTTTTTTCCTTTTTAATACATTGTACAAAAAGATGACAGAGACTGATGATACGGCTGCTACACCTAATTCTCAAGTTCAGTGAGAAAGACGTTTCTGTGCAACCTTCATTTGTCCTTTACACCAATAACAGAATTCTATTTCTTTTAGCGTAGCGAATCGCAGCCAGAGACTTTAGTCCCACAGTGAACTACAGCTAATGCCGAATGTCTGTCTCATACTCCTCGAAGACAGTTGTTTCCTCTGTATTAAATCCTTAATGCAGAAGGAAAAACTCTGCTTGACAGCAGGCGAGTTGTGGGATTAAATATAGGTACAATCCAGAGGCGCTATTGTGCTTTCCAAACAAAACCGTACAGTGACAAACAACAGCGTGGACATGTAATGGCAAGGACAAATCCAGACTACAGCATAATTACAATGTTTTGTTGTCAAGATTAAAGGGAGATTTGTACAAATAGTCTTTCAAGTTGCATTTCGTTCAAGGGAAATGTCACAATAGGCACATTTAAAAACACTGTCACTGGTTAAGTCATGCGACATTACAGGCTTATGCATACAGTCATCCATTCTTTGTTATGCAAGGCAGGCCTGCAACCCGTGTTTAAGTCTACAGGAATTTATTTCCACCTTAGGCTGAATTGGTTTGCATGTAATCATCATACCCAGTTCTTTGAAAATGCTTTTAAATTTGTCTGTTTAAAGAGATTAATCTTTAAAACTATGTGTAGAACAAGGTTAATGTAATCAAAGGAGGATCAAAGTGAAGCAAAATCGATCCCTGAATAATCAAAGTACAGCAACACTCAAGCAATGCACACCATCCGAAAAATCAACTAAAAACGCTTTTGCTCCAAACGGATGATGAAACACTTAAGTTTTCCTCTGACATCTCTGTTGTGCAGGCATGTTGCTGTTGTCAAACCCAATGCTTGTGTTTGTTAGACTGGAAAAGCTCAAACTGCGAGATTGTTTATTCAGATTGTTGCTCACTGGGACCGGGAAATGAGCCAAATAGCAATCAGAGGTGCGTCATAGATCATGTGAATGACACGGTTACACATTCCAGTTTACTGATAAGAAAAGTACAAAGATTTGGCTGAGGGCCATAACATTTCTGTTCAAAATTTGGCATCCGCACCCAAAATTGAGGCAAATATATGCAGGTCCACTGACAACAAACACGTTATTTTTATTTTCAGTAGCACTTTCTTGTGATGTTTCTTTTTTAACATTCTGTTTACATTTTAAACATTCTGTTTCTACCAGTAGAGCAAAATTTAAATGAAAACCTTAAAATATAATGCATTTTAAATTGTAATTCATCTGCCATCTGTCAAAACAAATGCAGGCAGAATACAAATGAAGCAAACATTCTCGAAATTCATTTGATAAATTTAACTCAGTTACTTAAAAAAAGAACAAAAAGAAAAAAAAATATTAATAAAACTATTTATGATGGCATTGTGGCTTAGTGGTTAGCACTGTTGCCTCACAGCAAGAAGGTCGCTGGTTCGAGTCCCAGCTAGATCAGTTGGCATTTCTGTGTGGAGTTTGCATATTCTCCCTGTATTCATGTGGGTTTCCTCCGGGTGCTCCAGTTTCTGTCCAAAGATGTGATATAGGTAAAAACTAAATTGTCCATAGTGTGTGTGTGTGTGTGTGTGTGTGTGTGCGCGCACACATGTGTGTTCCCAGTACTGGCTTGTTGCTGGAAGGGAATTCGCTGCATAAAACATATGGTGGAATAGTTGGCGGTTCATTCCGCTGTAGCGATCCCTGATATATAAGGCACTAAGCCGAAGGAAATTTATGAATGGACAAACTATTTATGGAGACAGTATGTTTTAAGGCATACTTTAAACCAATTAATAAATTCCATTATTCCATATTCCATATATATGATGTACCTGAAGAAGGCTGCCTCACTGCCACAATATAGTTCACATAGTAAATAGTTTTGGCAGACAGGGATACTTTTTATGTTTTCATCCAAAATATGTTCTGTGTTATTATCCATTCCAGGACTATGTGTGTGTTTTAGATTCTGTGTAGATTCTGTTCGGTGTCCAAATAACCCACCCCAATTAAGATTTCTTGTACGTTTTCAGACCAAGTTGGAATAGCAATAATTGTTCCTTGAAGAATCTTTCACAGTCTGTTATATTTTGAAAAATATACAGTGGAAAAGGTTCTTTAAATTATTTAAATGTTTTTCAAACCTTGAAACAAATATTTTTCTGAAGGCTTTTGGGAGGAACCCAAAGTGGTTCTTCTGTACAGTTTGTGGCATGACTGAAAAAACAGTAATGTTTTGTTATTTTTAGTCCATGTCAACTACAATGACACTGGTATTTGGGTGTTCTGAAAATGCAAACTTTTGAAAAAACAGGTTTGAAAGTGCAAGTTTTTTTTTTTTTTTTTTAAATGTACAAGCTACAAAAACATGAAGTTGTCAAAACAGAGATGGCATGTGCAATCATATGCATGTTATGTGTTCAGCAGGTACCGCAGTCCTTCAAAGCCAAGGCATTAGTGATTAACAACAGGAGTGTATTTGTACAGATATGTTTCTTTATAAATTTACATAATCCACTACTGGCCTGATTTCCATAATACAGTGCTTTAGTAGTTTTTGCAAACCTTTATGAATGGGAATGATGAAATCTTTTAACAACACTCCAAAAACCAAAATAATACAAATTCTGCTTGTTCAAACTACTTAATTAAAATGAGCTGAATAAACACAAGTCTTGAGTTTTATTTGGTACAACTTAATTGTTTTATGTCCTATTAACTTAAATTTGTAAAAAATAAATAAATAAATAAATAAGTTAACTTAATCAATTTGTGTTGGGACAACATGAAGTAATTGTGTTGAACCCAACATTTTGTTATAGTGAACACAAGCAATGACTTTTTCTATTTACAACATGTGAAGGTTCATTAAATAGTTATACTTTAAACTGCTCCATTAGCATTTTAGATAAAAAAACCAAACATTTAGAGAAAGAGAGAGAGAGAGAGAGAGAGAGAGAGAGAGAGAGAGAGAGAGAGAAATGCTAAATGTTTATTGTATGTTTTTGCATTGTTCTAGAGAATAATAATCTCTATAGTAATTATGCGATTGCTTCTTGACACACTATCCTATGACAGAAATCTAATTATAAATTATATATTTATGGTCAGTAAATGAGATACTGTTTTCTACATTCATGACAGCAGTCTATTATGTATTGGTGTTGTTTCACAAGCACGAGTGCTGCTCATTCCAAATATCTACATGATCACAAGTGTTATGTTGATTTTTTTTTTTTTTACAACAATGCAATAAACAACAAGTTAAACATTTTCAAAGAGAACATTTTATGTTTTGGCTTCATCAAAAAAAAACTGAATTTTTGCAATTTTTGATTTCTTTTGAACAAATCTGCATGTACTGTAAGGGACCATGCACATATTGCATCTTCTGCATTTGCAAGTTTATTATTTCCAATGTGTAGTACTGTAGAAATGTGGTTGCGCTCGCAAATAGGGAGTGACATGCTTACACATTGTAGACACAACTAGTTGAAAACCTTTCAGAATGCTGCAAGCGCTAGCAAGTCATGACTAGAACTAACCATTCAGCTTCTAACTTTGTATAAAATATACACATTTCAGTAATAACAGCAGTCTAAATATCTGGGACAAATGCAGCACACCCAAACACTGCAGTGTTTTATTTAAATTTTCTTCATGAATAAACTTGTATCAGAGCTGCAGCAATGGTTTGTCAGTTTACATCCTCTGAGAAAACGGTTGGTGGTTGCATAGCAATGACAGGCGCATTGGATGTATGAGCGCAAAGCACATCAAAAATGGTCAAGGAAGTGATGCGCCTTGCACTTTGCTTTTAGAGGTGATATGTGAAGTGAATGGCCCCTAACAATCTAATTAAGACACACATTCATAAATTCAACTATTTATTTTGTTAAATGAATAGTATTTTGAAGGAATCAGTTGAATTAAAAAAATCTATTCATTAAGAAAGTGACTAGTGGTTTTAGTTTCACAAGTAGTTTATTTTTACACACAAAAAAGCTAATCTCAAAACAAAATGTCTGCAAGTATAATTTATGTATAAAAACAATAATTCCCAACCTGAGCTGCATTATGCAATATCTGAGGTCTACATTTAGTGATAAACTTTGTAAATATATTGATTTGATTGGTACAATAACTGTCATGCAATACTCAAAGTTGATCTTGTTTGCATAATATTAATGTTATAAAGTTTCAAATAAAATGAATACAGTCGTTTATGAGAGAAAGAAAAAGTTGCCAATGACATGTTGAATGTTGCACCATAAAAACTGTCAACCTCAAAAGAGATCAACTGTTACACGGTTAATATGATGTTGACACTGAAGTCACTCCAACTCAGCAATGTGAAAGGTAGAATGTGAGTAAGACCTGTAGATAGACCAATGTCCCTAAAAGTAATAGTTTGGGATAGCAGGGTGATAAGTCAGTTAGCCTTAGGCTTGCTGATGCATGGCCCAGAAACACCATTTGTCAAGTCTGACTGCAAGCACCCGGAGGACACTGGAGACTCTGAGGAAAAATCTGCTTGACAACTGAAATCATTGCTAATATCCATTCTGAGGCTAATTAGACCTCGAGTTTGAAGTGTCATCATAAGGATCTGTAAGCTTGAAAACTTGCAAAATGCTATTTAAACTTTTGCTTTTGCATTGTGTGATGCATTTCCTTAAAACGATGCACAATTGTCATGATGAAACATTAAGCAATAATTCAAGATTAAAACAAAAGAACACAAAACATTTGTGATTTAGAGTTTAACTGAAATACATGCTTAATAATGATGCATTTTGGTATGTAAATGTGTAAATAAAATGTTAAAGTTGTAATGTTTTATGCATTATGCAATTTAGCATCAAAAATCCACACGTTGATGGTTTGGGGAGAAAAAAAAATAGTATAATTAAACAACACAAAAAAAATAATAATGAAAAATAAATGCATTTACGTGAGCAGAATTCTTTTTACTGCTTATCCTCCTCTTTACCCTTTATAATGACCCTTTCAAGAGCTCTAAGGTTTCTGGTACAATCATGGTTGAGGAAGGGGAAAAAAATCTTTCAAAGTAGTTAAAATGTCAAACCACAATTCAAGGATCTCATTCGAATTCCTGTAATTAAGCTGTTGGACCTTTAATGAAGGGCTTTGCAGCAGACCATCAGCCAGAGGAAGGCATTTGGACAAGCTGTCATTGTGTCAAGAAATTCTTACTGCCTTTGCACGCTGGCGATCCTTTCTGCTGTATAGGACTGTCAAAATAATCAGAATTTAAAGGAATTATGAGATTTCCTGCATCTCCATATACAAACCTAAAGAGATAGTTCACAAAAAAATTATTCAAAAAGTAGAGTATGGATTAATAAATGATGACAAAATTTCCATTTTTGGATGAACTATTTCTTTTATATATTTTTTTATTAATCAAATATCTTTTATTATTATTGTTTTTTGGTAACACTTTATTTTGATGGTCCATTTGAGTATCAGTGGACTGTCTACTTAATATCTGTTGATACTGACATTCAACAGACATTTAACTGACTATAAAGAAACCTTGCAAGTACATGTCAACTTACACTAACCCTAACCCCAACCCTAACCCCAACCTAGCAGTCTACTTATAATCTAATGAGAAATAGTTGCAACGTAACTTAAATTCAACAAACGGACCATCAAAATAAAGTGTGACCTGTTTTTTTTTTTTTTTTTTTAATGTAGCCACTCAAAATCAAGCCTAAATCAATTTAATACTTTGGTATGGGAATCAGTTCTCATCTGTTTATAATAATGCATTAATGCAACTTTAACAAGTAGGAATTTATTTCAAAGTGTTACCAGTAATATTAACAGACAGTTGTTGTTAAGTCAATATGTTTAGTAAATGTTGAAATTAAAATGAACTGGATTGTTAAATCCAGTTATTTTAGTTACATTGACAAGCGGTTACGTTTTCTAAACAGTTTGAATTTGTTTGTAACTTCAAATGTGTTATATTTCGACAAGTATTTTTTTTTATTATTATTATTTGTATTAATTAGGTTTTACTTAAGCGTTAGTTATTTTAATTTAAGTTTAAGTTCTTTTCGTTTAGGTTAAACTACATGGAAATTCGAAGTACATCTCTGGGAAGTATTTCTTTTTATTACTTGCATTTACTTTAATATAGTAACACAACTGGTTTTAGTTTTATGGGGACTATTAGACAAACCTTAATCCAATCTGCCAAACAGTCACAAACACCAGATTGGCAGATTATCACATGGGTATATTCACTAACAGTTAAGACGATCTGTAGTTACCAGAGGACCCAGTGTCATTAGTTTCTGTGTTTGTTATCAATCAGAATCAAGTATAGGGTATATGTCGAACGTCACGTGACCAAACCAGATCCCTGGCTAGAACACTTCCGCTTATCGTCATTTCATATGCGCCATTGGTTTGTTATTGAAAGTAGTAAGTAGTGGACATCTGTGATACTTTACTTTGGTAGTTCCTGGAGGCTTTGTGTATAAAACAACGCCATATTAGCGGAGAGTGAAAAATTGGTCTAGTGTTGGAAAGTGTTCTACCCAGGTTGAAGGTACATCATTTTCTTTTCGGCTTAGTCCCCTTATTAAAAATAGGGTCACCACAGTGAAATGAACCGCCAACTTATCCAGCATATGTTTTACGCAGCGGATGCCTTTCCAGACGTAACCCATCTCTGGAAAACATCCATACACTTTCATTCACACACATACACTACTGACAATTTAGCTTAGCCAATACACCTGTACCGCATATCTTTGGACTTGTGGGGGAAATCGGAGCACCCGGAGGAAACCCACGCGAACACGGGGAGAACATGCAAACTCCACACAGAAATGCCAACTGACCCAGCCGAGGCTCGAACCAGTGACCTTCTTGCTGTGAGGCGACAGCACTACCTACTGCGCCACGGTGTCATCCATATACCCTATTATATAACATATAAAACACTACTTACTACTTACTACTTTCAATAACAAACCGATGGCGCATATGAAATGGCGATGAGCAGAAGTGTTCTACCCAGGGATCCGGTTTGGTCACGTGACGTTCGACATATACCCTATTCCAGAAGGTCGTGTAGGAATCTGTCATAACAACCAACTAGATGTACATTACTATACTTATCTAACATTATCAATGTTGTCATACTGTAAAGTGCTATCATTTTAACATATGCTGTAGCATTTTACCTGTTGCAACCCACACATTATAACAGTCACACACAGAGCACAAAGGCAACAGAGAAATAATATTCTGTCATATTGACTTCTTGGGGAGTAGAAGAAACCAAGCTGGCAAGATAATAGTGCCCTCATATTCCCTAAATGTCTCTGTTATGAAGAAATGTTATGGTTCCGCCCTTGAGGTGCTAAGATTCATCTCTGAGATATTGGAAACACATGTCACACATGTGCCTCCTTTTATTGACTCTGTGCCCACAAAGATGCCTCGATGCTTTGATCGATTTCTTATATAATGTGCCGCATTATAGCTTCACATCCAGCTCTGAGTTGGTGAAACACTTCACATCATTGCCAACAAAACAAGAAACCCTCTGCATGCAGTAAATCTAATTAAGTTTCACTTATTTGAAATAAAAACTGATATTGAATAACTATTTGAGAACATTCTGAAATTGTTTAAAGAAACAGAAGTATATATCATGTTAAATTAAATATATATTACAGATATTAATATATTGTATATACAGCATTCCCTTGTTCTGAGTTTGTTTAACCTACTTTTGAAGCTGTAATCAATATAAAACATCCCGCTTGTTTTGAAAGCTTATGTAAGTGACATTTACGGTAGCATAAGATGCGGTTATACATCTCGCATTAATGCGCAGCCTAGGTTTGAAGCACACCAGATGGCTTCCTAGAGAGGCCAATAATTCGCCTCCCCCTCTCGAAGCTTCTCACATTGATTTATAAGGTCTATATCAGATTTTAAATCTCTCCTCTGCAGCTGATTAATGTTTTATAATCACTGTCTTGAGTGAGGAGGAAGCAGCGTTCAGAACATACACACTGATTGCAGCATCTTACGGATGAAGTAGGTTACTAACACACTGTCACCTCTGAAGCTGTGCTTGTAATCAAGAAAACAGCATGAACCAGCACTGTTTAGCTATGGGTATCTCTTAATATGATAAGCACTTACAATGATGTACACAAACTTTGTCTAAAGAGATTTTGACATTAAATAGAGAAGAGATGCGATCAGAGATGAGTCCTATGGAAGGACACTGCAGGCAAAAATGTAGCTGTCGGTTTAGAGTTTTTTGGGACAGGCTTTTTGGCTTTCCATCAAAATTGTTAGTAACACTTTATAATAACTATAGACTTTGAGTCAATTAATAAGCATTAGCAAACAGTGAATTTATTACCTGTTAAGCATTAACTCTACATTGATAGACAGTAGTTTATAACTACAGCTACAAATGCTCTATTCTTGACTTAAAAGCACATTTATAATGTGCTTAATAACTGTGTTTTCATACTTTGGTAATGATTAACTTTTCATTACTGAATTAATTATTGCGTCAATTGCAATAATAACAATTGAAATTGCTATTTAAGAATAATATGTTTTTTTTTAAAGATCATTCAGAATGCGTAAATAAATGATTAATAAACTATTCAAATTAACATTTATAGTTTTTATTATTCAGGCATATACTAATGGTTATTTTTATGTTATTAAACTTCATCCAGTTTTGTGACCTAATCTAAAGTGAGGACTATTTATGCTTTATAAATCCCATATAAATGAACATTAAAGGCTCAGAACAGAAAAAATAAACATAAACAGCTTTATAAATTTCTGTTAATTTGAAGATATATAAATGAAATCGTATCAAGTGAAAAATAAATATTTGCAACCTTATCTAAAATAAAACTACTGTACAGTTGAGACATTGCTAAATAACATTGAAATGTTGCATCATATTATTCAATTATTATATTGTTGTTTTTTATCCAATTTTATGTTGTATTTTGACACTGCTGTTATTCAGCAGCGTTTAAACTTTACAGTAATTTTATTTATTAAACAGTATCAAATGAACAATAATCTCTGTAATCCTAAGCCTTTAATTGTCATTTATAAGGGATTTGTGAAGCATAAATAGTCCTCACTTTAGATTAGGTCATAAAACTGGATGAACTTGTGTAAATAAAGCATTTAGTAACATACATAGTAACCGTTATGCCTGAATAATAAGATAAATAAATTGAAATCAACCTATAAGTCTTATTTATTAATCATTTACTAACTGATTCTGAATGATCGACTACTCTTAAATACAAATGGTTTGTAAATAATGTGATACTTAATTTATTATTGAAAAATCATTCACTCACAAATTATGAAAGTACAATTGTTAAGCACATAATAAATGTGCATAGAAGTCAAGAATAGAGCATTTGTATGCGCAGTTATAAACTGCTTACTAACGTTTGTTAATGTAGAGTTAATGCTTAACAAATAATGAATTCACCATATGCTAATGCTTAGCAAATGATTCATAGTGTGTAATAAGGTGTTACCAAATTGTTTTCCAGTGCAAGTTTAAGTTTTGCTTTCTTTTGTCGCATTAATCTTTTTTTTGTGAGAAATTTCAACCATAATAGAAACTTTTTTTTTTTTTTGCCTTATAACAATTTAATGTAATGGTTTATAATGTTGTGTATACATATTTCTTTTATTTTCATTTTATGTTAAGCCTCCCTTGGAAAAGTGTTGAGAATTAACAAGTCTTAAACACTTTTGCAATTGTGTAATTGTGATGTCCATGTCAAATAAAAATAAATAAAAATAAATGATACATTTTTAAATGCCTTTTCTCTAAATGTGCTTTTCTTTATCTCTTGACATAACTTTCTTTAGATTGGTAATTCTGAAGGTTTTTTGGACATTTGTTTATATAATGCATAATTTCCATTATTATATACAACATTTTATCATATTTTTTTTCTGATCATTGAGTGACAAAAAAAAGAGATTCACAAAATCCTGCACAGTAAAAAAAAAACTTAATCAACAGTGCCAGTTTTTGTGATTATTGTGATTATTATTTTTTTTTTCAATTTATGGTCGTGAATTGCATTATGGGATATTGCTGTTGAAAATTCAACTCTACTGTAGGCAAGGCAAGGCAAGGCAAGTTTATTTATATAGCACATTTCATACACAGTGGCAATTCAAAGTGCTTTACATAAACAGGAATAAAATTGAAGCATAAGAAAATAAAAACAAATAATAAAAAACTGATAAAAACAGATTAAAATGAGTTAAGACAAGTTATAAAAGAATGAAAAGGAAAGAAAGACACAATAGTGCGATCTGTCGGTCGTAGCACAGTGCTCATTCAGTAAAGGCACAGCTAAACAGATGTGTTTTCAGTCTTGATTTGAATGTGCCTAATGTTGGAGCACATCTGATCATTTCTGGAAGCTGATTCCAGCAGTGGGGGGCGTAATAGCTGAAAGCAGATTCACCCTGCTTTGACTGAACTCTTGGAATTTCTAGTTTATATGATCCTAATGATCTGAGTGATCTGTTAGGTTTGTATTCAGTCAGCATATCTGTAATGTATTGGGGTCCTAGGCCATTTAGTGATTTATAGACAAGTAATAATACTTTAAAATCTATTCTGAATGTACTGTATAACAAAGTCACTTTTTTTGTAGGTTTTTGTACCATAATATACTGCGTCAACCCAGACAATATTTTAGTTTAAGCTATTAAAAATGTTAATAATAGAACTTTTCAAGTTTAAGCATTGTTGGAAGAAAGATCCCATAATGCAATTCAAAAGCATAAATAAATGGATAAAAGTAAAAAAAATAAAAACATCAATCACAAAATACGAAAAACTGTTAAGTTCTGAATATCTGTAAAAAAAAAAAAGTTGGGTTAAATACAGTAGGATGATTGCATCTTTTTAATGATTAATACATTTCTACTGTTCATTGAGCATTGTTTTAAATAAAGGAGTGTTTGGGTGGATATGATTCATAACTATATCAAAGCCAACCGAGTAATTTACACAACACATTCTCTCAGAACGCTGCTGTCATTAACTTGTACGTTAATGACATGCAAACAGTCACATCAAGCTCATTATTTTATATAATTTAGTCTTGATTAGTGCATTTGTACAAATAGCAATAACTGTAGAAATAATACATTACAATAAAATAATATATTTATATGTGGATTAAATGTAATGGGTTTGAACACTTAATTGCAATAAATGTAATGTTTTTGAACATCTAATTGTATGATAATCACTATGAATTAAATGTGTTGATATACTTACAGTAGTGTTAATGTCATGTACATTAACAGCACATCAAGCTCATTATTTTATTTAATTCTCGACTGCCTTCCTTTAATTATTGCAGAAATAATATATGTAAGATAAAATAATATAATGTGCTTGTGTGACCTAAAAGCAATGTCTTTAACACTTAATTGCATGATATAATTGCAATTAAATTTGTAAAAGTACTGAATTAAACTTCATATTTAATAGAATTAGTTATAGTAATAGAACGTTATAGTGTATTTTGAGGCGCCACGGTGGCGTAGTGAGTAGCACATTCGCCTCACAGCAAGAAGGGCGCTGGTTCGAGCTAAAATGTCCGTAGTGTATGAGTGAGAATGACTGTGTGTGGATGTTTCCAAGAGATGGGTTGCAGCTGGAAGGGCATCTGTTGCGTAAAACAAATGCTGGATAAGCTGGCGGTTCATTCCGCTGTGGTGACCCCGGATTAATAAAGGGACTAAACCGAAAAAAAAAAAAAGAAAAAAGAAGTGTATTTTGACTGAGTTGAGTGCATTTTTATGCATGTACACAGAGCCATTAGGTTATGACTAGAAAATTACTAAGGTCCTATTTTAGGTGTTAAAAAAGTGACCACATGTGGGGCACTGACTCAATAAGCTGGTGAAAGATCTCATGAAGTAAGTGGCAATATCAACAGGACATCCAGTTCCTGAACACTGAGGTAGCACAAACCCACCCTTCCAAGTTAAAATAAATGTGGAGGCTAAAGCAATAACAGGAATTCACCAGCAAGTTCCTCAAACCACTCCTTGATGGTTGTGGAAGTGTGGCATACAGTACCCATCATTGGCAGGGAACATAGTGCCCATGCTTAAAATTTCCAACAATGTTCAGGGACACGACAGCTGTCAAAAATTGAGATTTTGGGATAATGTAGCCTAAAGCGTGCCAAATAATTTTTTTAGGTAGTCAGTGTATCTGCACAGGGCCAATGAAGGGATGCACCGATTCATCAGATAAGACTATTTGCTACCAATAATAATAATAATAATAATAATAATAATAATAATAATAATAATAATAATAATAATAATAATAATAATAATAATAATAATACATATAGCAATAATATTGTTGAATCGCTGCTCAGTTGATTCCTCCTCAATTGTAACTCATTTTGGACAGAAGTATCGGCTAAATGGCTAAATGTAAAGTAATTCACTTTGCAAATGAGATTATCTAGTGCCCTTTTGATGTGTTGTTGGTGATGCTGTACAGTTAGCATGATGACTAAGCTGGGTTACGTAGTAGGCTGAAATAAACTGTATGCTAAATAAACTTTGACACGTTGCCTTGGTCACCACTGTTGAAGCTGCTTGTGATTTGTTGCACTGTGCTCCTTCTTCAGGTGTGCTCTCTATTTGATAAATAAATAAAACATTTCAAATGAAATAAATATTTTTACAAGTTTAGGTGTAATATCCACTTGCTAATGTGGTAATTATTAATGAACGGTTTAGTTAATCATACATCAATACATAATTATATGTGTATTAATGAATTACTGTTTGCTAATTACTATGAATTACTCTACGTCATGTGGACCCAAATTGTAAAGTGAAAGCTTACTTTGATTTGATAACAGTATAATTAATTTCGTTAATATTAAATTACAAAATCGTGTTAATCAGGGCTTAATTTAAGCCCAATCCTGTTCCAGGAAATGTCAGAAATTCATGTTTTGCATTCCGGTATTTATTGTAATGGATCCTAAAAAATGGCAAAGAGGTAGTAAAACATATTTTCATTATTTAAAACCATAAGTAAATCTGATATTGAGCCTGATCAAAAGAGATCTTGAGAAGATGAAACTGAGTGAATGGATCAGGAAAGTGGGAGGTGGATCAACAAGGAAACATGACAGAAAAGGTAACTGCGGGCTCTTCTTAAAGACTAGACTGAGTTATTTATTTGTTTTTCACTTGGCACATAATAGTGAAGTGTACTGAATATTGATTGTTTAAACTATTTATGTTTGTAGCTACATGTTTTTATTATCCCTGACTGACCTATAACTTTATGTGGCCCAAAATAATTAAAAACCATTTAGAAATGTAATCCTTCTGTCACGCTGGGTGAATGATACAGAGGAGGATCCAATAGCAAGT
>CAIGQQ010034734.1:5981179-6038756 GCA_903798035.1 Danio albolineatus | reverse complement strand
TATATATATATATATATATATATATATATATATATATATATATATGTGTGTGTGTGTGTGTGTATAATATTCGCTCCTTAACACAACTTCTCAACCTTTCTGATTTTGATTGTAATGCAATAATGTGCACCCGTTGTAAAGCTACGTTGAAACAATAATTATTGTGAAAAATGCTACACAAATAAACTTAAATTTAAATGAATATGCACATGCATACATGCACAGACACATGCAGAAGCACATACACACACGCACGCACAAAAAAAAAAGAAAAAAAAAAAACTATTTGCATTTATCAAGCTGCAGCTAAGCCACAGCCCTCACTGCAGTATCACAAACACAGATTTCATGAATTTTGAATAGCTTAGTCATAAAGTCATGATGAAATGCTTTCTATGTAAGGATCTTGGAGGCTTTGCTTTATATATTCCGTTTTGAAGATCAGAAGACTTCTCACAACGTTTGCTCACTGATCAAGACGTGAGGTCAAAACACAGAAAATATACTTCTTTTACATACGCAAGTAATGATTCTCATTGAATGGTTTATTTGAAGTTTGGGTGACATGGATTAGATATATAAAATTAAATGAAGAAATGAATCTTGAGCATCTTCACTAATGCTTAGCACAGCTGTTTTGTACTGCTGGCTCCTTTATACTGTATATAATAAACGGCGAAGAGAAACCGAGACCCACAGATCTGAGTAACAATAAAGAGAGATAGTATGGTCAGCGCAGTGTGTATAGTGGTCCATTTGATAAATGAAAAGCAAGTGAGTAGTGGCAGACCGCCACAATAAATACAAGAACAAATACTGTTAGATGTAGTGGAAGTGGAGCAAATAAATACATCCAAGTACTGTTTCTTCTTGGGGGCCAATTCTGTTATGACAACGATCTTACTGAAGCATGTAGTCGAGAAAGAGAGAGAAAGGGAGAACAGAGAAGGGGGAGAGATACATAGATTAGATCACATTCCTGTGGTACTGAATGGTAATGTAAAAATATGCTTACTGAATTTTAAAAAAAGCATCTAATTTTGGATGGACGGACAGAGACCTAGTATGTAGGCCAGGAATCCACTCATCCATTGACATGACAAAAGAGCTCATTTTCAAGCTGGAATAATTAATTAAATATACAAAAACTGATGCTATACATGTATAAATCACAACACAAAAGTACATCATCAATATAGCATTCATAATAGACATGCGTTTGGGATGACACATATATTAATATTTTATTTTGTTTGTTCGTTTGTTGGTTCGCTAGTTAGTTAATTTGCTGGTTAGTTAGTTCGCTAGTTAGTTAGTAATGCTTCAAAATACATTCCCTTTACCTTATTAGTGAGGGTGAATTTGGATATTGGACCGTGTCGGGTGGCTGGAGATGTTAAACCAGCACAAACGAATGCGACTTTTGAACAAATTTGGAGCATGTCGGTGGGCTGATGATGTAATCACCCATAATCCAATAAGTAATATTTTAATAACAGAAACAGCACAATTGCATCTTTTACCAGCACACTAACTAACTACATAACTAACTAACTAACTAACTAACAAAATATCTGACTAAAGCTTACAGTAGGTCATCGCTTGAAAGAAAAAAAATTATTTGTTCTTGTTGGGTGTAAAAATCATGCCATGACGATAGTTTTGCACAGAACTATTGGTTGATAGGGATGATAATGTTGTTGCAACAGTATTAAGAATGCTAGGCATAAAAATATATATATTGGAATACATTTGTTAAGTATCTTACAAATTATATACGATTGCATACCTCCGTATGGATGACTTTTCTGGTGTTACCAGTTTACCGAGTAGTTCGCCCTGTATAACTATGGACTTAGGACACGGAGTTGACCACGACAACAGGGCTCTGCCGCAGAACAGTTCCAGAAACCAGATAAAACAAAAGCAAAAATAAATAAATAAACAATAGACTGAAAACGTGGCCATGACTGCTTTTCTTTTTCTAGATTGCTTTTGAAAACACTATCGGTTGGGTTTAGGAACAGAGATGAGTGGGTCAGTCAGTCAGTCAGTCGACAACAAGCTGGCCTGGAGTGCGTTTCCGAAAACCATTATTATCAACAGTTAGTTGATTTTATGTTTGCCAAATCCATCGTTCCAACGAACATTCACAAACTGCATCGCAAAGTAGTACTCTTAGAACTACACCTGTAGATTTGTAGTTAGAAGAATAGTTCCTGTTTATCTACTATTCCCATATATGCCCCATTCCTTTTGAACGCTCAAACATTTAACTTGGAATGATTAAAAATATATATTAAAGCCATCTCTCTTAGGTTTAGTTTGCTTTCAAAGTATTTTTACAGTTCAGTTTTAGCGATCTTCATTTTGACAATTGTGTTCTTTTGTAGTGCACTTTGAAAACATTAAATGCCATTTTGAAAGCAGCCATGGCTCATGACGACAGCTATAGGTGATCAAATAAATACATTAAATTTCAAAAGCTTGTGAAAAGAAAAATATATAGCATATGTTTTAATTTATGGTAGGTTATATATCAAGAAATGTAGGCTTCTGACATGGGCCTGCTGGTTAGAACATTTCTGCAGTGGTTTGTGTCAAATAGTAAATAAAATAAACAAAATATCTCAAATTAAAAAATATAAAAATAAATAAATAAACAACAACAATAATAATAATAATAATAAAATTATTATTATTTATAATAATTAGTATTATTAAGTAGGATATTTAACATTTCTTAATAATTACATGTAAATTGCAACCAATAACAATTTATATGATTTATATATGAGGTTAAAATATGTGTTAGCTAGTTTATGTTTTAGAATAGAATAGAATATGGAATATTCTCAATAATATTTGTAAAGGAAACATAGAACCTAGATGTGTCGTTTACATAGGCCTATATTTAAATTAATATGTTAAATGAGTGCATGTTTTTTTACCAAAACTAATGGATTATTTTTTTTAAGTCTGTGTGTGGGTAAAACAAAATTTGCACAAAATATTTAGATTTTCTCTAAGAAAGTTGTTCACTCCACCCAGGTTACAGTGTCATTATGGACTTTTTACATTATAACTTACGATTCAAATGATGGATCTGTGACAAAGCAACTACGGTTTGGGAAATACTCATCACTACACCGTTCTTTTCCCAAAGGATGTTACATACTATGATAGTTCAACCGTGAGTTATGTCGTTGTTTTGAAAACGCACTCCTCCTGGTTGGCTGAAGTGTATATGGTCAATTTATGTGAGAAAAGGACGCACAAGAGAAATTAACTTTCACTTATTTGAAAATCCCAACAAGTTGAGCAAAAGCCCTGATTACACACAGAAACAAGCTGAGACATAGTAACAGACAAATTAAATTAGTCTCTGATCTGATATGAATTTAAAAAAAAAATAGTACTGTCTTTATTTTGCTCTGCTGACAGAGATGAGGTAGACTCTGAATTCAACTCAATAAGTAGCTAATTAAATCGGTTGACAACAACCATGAAGAGAAATATCCCTCTCCACATGGGATTTAATTAGATTAGTTAATAGGATATGAAGACACTCTACAGTCTGAGATTGAGCGCCTGGAAACATGAGGGATGTGTACAGTGCGAGTAAAGTCAAACTGGATAAGGTAACCAATCTTTCATTTAATTACTCTAATGACCCAGCTCCTAATTAGCGTGGAGCCTGATGTGTGGTGGGCATATATGGGATGATAATGTAGTCATTACTGCTCAGGAGAGAGAAACTGCGCCAAAGTTGCCATCATAAATTTCCTCCTAATGCCCTTCACTCGTTCTCTTTCATCCACAGCTTTTTCTTCTCTCGTACTATAAACGTTTGATATCATATCTGTTTACATGTGAATTGATCATGCAAAACTGCTGCTATTTTAGGCTATAATTAACTTGCGTGACTTAGCAATTCGTTTTTCAAATTGTTGAAACATATTTTAGCGGCACTTTTAACTTGTATATATTTAAAAGGATGTTTAAAATTGCATTATTTTACACAACATAATCGAAACAAAGAGTAAGTGATTCCTATAACCTAAATCTAATGAAAAACAGTAATTTTATACCAATTTATCTGCAACATAAGATATACTGTACATATGAGCAATATCACATGAGCAGCAGTGAGATATGGCTGTATATCAGCACTGGTGTATTTCATACTGGTTCTTTCAGTAAAAGAAAGAAAGAAGAAATGCCTGCATGTGTTTAGCATTTTTCCTTATAGCAAACTCAACAGTAATCTGACATTGTTTGTGTTGCTTTGGCCTTTTTGAGGATAATTATTGTGATCTCCCGATTGCAACAGATAAATACTGGGAAATGTCTCTAGACTGATGGCATTTCATGCTGTTCAACCTTACCGTACGTTCACACCGAAGGCGGTGAGAGCGTCAAAGTTCGCTCTGGCCGCCCTGTCGCCAACGCTGTCTGCTGTCAGAGCTCCGGCTGCGAGAGCGTCAACATTGGCTACACTGATCTCGTCTTTAAAGGAGCCGCTGCAGCATTATCAGCAAATCACTGACATTCCAGCATAAAACATGCTTTGTAGTGTAAAATGTTGCCCGCTTCTATCAGATTTATTTAACAACAAGATCAAGTTGTTTAAGTTATGTATTGAGGCAGCAATACTAATTTGCTGCATGAAATTCCTGCTTTTTTAAAAATTATATATATAAACATTAATGCACATCAGTAACTTGTCACTAACTTTTTTAACATATGACCCTGTAAGAAACATTATAAATAACTGTAAATCCACCGGAATGTTAAAACCCTTGGGAACAACTGTTGGAACCAAAGTTCACAGTGACTGTGTTCTCTGCACTCGTCTCAAGTGGTGGACTTCTACATTCTGATTGCTTGCCGCCGAACCATGTCATAGCTCATTACCATAAAGTTGACTTGATTTTTACTCTCTTAGACACCCACACCGCCAAAGACGCGCCGCTCTGCTCCTCGCTGCTTTGGCGCTCTTGCTACTTTCAGTGTGAACAATCTTAAAATGTGAGCAAAATCACCTGTTTTGTCATCTCTTTAGATATTATGCTAGAGAATCATTCAAAGGCTAGCTCTAAAATAATGTTTGTGATGTAGCAATGGTTTCTGCTGTTCTGACAACAGTTGCAGATGTGAATGAATAGAAAAGAGTTTTTAGACTATTGTGTTAGATTTTTTATTTTATACAAACAAAGAAGTTGTCAAACTATTGTATTAACGCAATATCACACTCGTAGCAGTGCGATATGGCTGTATATCATCGCATGCCCCCACCAGTGCCGATACACAGCCATATTGCACTGCTACGAGTGTAATATTGCTGACATGTATGACAGTTGTCTATAGCTCTATGATTCAGGTGCTTTTCTTTGCTTAAAAATAATAAACCACAACAAACAAAGTGTGACAGTATTAATTTATCCAGTATTTATTTATTTATTTAGAGTTCGTGATTCACATGTGTTTCACTGAATGATAAGGGAAGATTATTTCACCATGTTGACATTTAATCTTAGTTATATAGATTTTGAAACATTAAAACTGTTCTTTACTTGTGTTTACTTGCCAACATTTGTCCACAAGTGTTTGTAATTGCACTCGCTCAGTCTTGCTGATGTTTGCTTCATGCTGTTAATAAAGATTTACTGTCAGAAGTGCTTTTGAGCTTGTCTAAAGAATCCTCTGCTCTGAACTGAGGCTTTGTTTCTGAAACTGCACATCAAAGGCATGGATGTGCAAATGATGTACATCAATATTTAAGGATTTTCATTGAGCGAACGTGGGAAAGCTCAAATTATAAACATCAGATGGTCTTCCTGCTTACTTCCAAGTATATAAATGAATCCACTAGTTTAGTTGTGATGTATTGAAAACCCTTTTCCAGGACCAAGTTCTGTTCATTTGAACTGAGAAAACTTCAAAAAATAAAAAAATAAATAAAAATAATCTTTAAAAAATAGAGAAAATAAAATAAATGAATAAATAAAACAAAAAAAGGTGTCACTACAGTTTCTGGACTTGCTAGTAATGCAAGTAGTTACCAAATTACCACATTACTTTCCCCAAATATTTAGTAAAGTAATTGCATTATTTTATTGTATTTTCATTTAGAAGAAAATATCTGATTTAATTTGTTTAAAAAAAAAGTATTTTGTATTTTTTCTGACTGAGAGTGCTGTCTCAGCCTAGAGTATCTCTTAAAAATATAACTAAGTAAAATACATAGTAAAATATCATGTACTGTCAAGAATTATACACTCTAAAAAAAAAAGGTGCTAAATAGCACCAAAACTGGTTCTTTGGTCGTAACGAGGGGGGAACCTTTTTTGGTGCTATACAGCACCTTAAAAAATAGGTGCTATATAGTACTTTTGTCAAATGGTGCTATATAGCACCTATATTTTAAGGTGCTCATAATGTTAATGTCCCTTTCCGCAAATAAAGCCGGCATAATAGTTATGAGAATTAGCTGTAAGAACAAGTGCTTACCAGTAGTGGTGGTGCTGTATAGCACTTTAAACCCCCCAAAGAACCACTGAAAAACCTTTATGGTGCTTTAAAGGTTCTTTACACAGTAAAAGTGCTATATAGCACCCTGACCACCTTAAAGAACTTCTGAAGAACCACTGAAGAACCTTTTTTTTTTAGAGTGTATGCTTTAAAATAAAATGAAATACTGGAAAATATTGTTATATAACCTTCAAAAATGAGTATAACCGTATTTGCTTTAGAAATGTCTTTCAGTATCACAAAGCCCTGCAAATTAATTGTGTTCTTAAATTAAATATTTTTACTTTAAATTATAGCGTATTCGTTAAAAAAGCTATTTATTAATATTACTTTTAACCCTTTGTAAGGTACTCATGGTTTATATATTTTATTTGTTCTGTTACAAACAAGCAAGTCAAATGCAATGAAAAAGAAAACAACAACACATTACACTTCCTAAAAAGTAGCTGACACATTTAATTTAAGTAATGCAGGATTGCAATACATTACTTTTACATGTAAAAGTAATGTATTATTAAGTATGTATGCATTAAAAAAATAAAAAATAAATAAATAAATAAACCAATCCCGAACACTGGCCATAGACATAATTATTCTAATTGTGATTTTCAATAGTATTACAGCACAGTGTGTGTATATTAATACAATTTATTGTTAGCTTTCGGTATCTGATAAAGTATATGGACTATTTTTGTTATTAGTAATTTTGCTATTCAATGTTAACATATCAAATTGTTATTCATGACATCAGACTTTACAAGCGGATAGTTTGGCGGTGTCATTGTGAAAGTGTAAAGTCAGTGTCTGAAGTGTTCCCTCATAGGAGAGGAGATTGAACTGTCTTGCAAGACCTCAACAGTGTGACTTGCTGCACAAGTAGGCAGTGTGAAGTGAGCTGAGACTGTCTTAAGCAGCCTCTCCAGATGATGCCCACATCAGTTCCAGCCCAGAGACTTCTGTCTGCAGACTCATTTTCAACCAGCAATAGAGAAGTGGAATAAAATGGTTTTGTTTCTTCTCTCACAAATGGACAGTACAGTATATGGGATGGTCCTTATGCTTCATAGATCACTGATTGTGAGAACTACACTAATAGAAAATGGAATGAGTTGAACAATTTCAGCATCAACAAATTAACTGATTATTACATAGTTTGGAATGTGAGTTGATGCAAAACAGAGAGCGAGCAAAACAGCCATAGGATAATTTTCAAGATACAGCAATCATTTCTTTCCTAACTCAGAACAACACAACTAAATATTTAAAGGGATAGTTCACCCAAAATGAACATTCTGTAATCATTTAATTGCACGTCATTTGTTTAAAACCCATTTGAGTCTAAAATGCTGGTTGTTGGGACCCATTGATTTTTTTCTACTATGGAACCGATGGTTTCCAGCAAACAGCATTCTCAAAAATATCAGTCACACTTTACAATAAGGTTCATTAGTTAATGTTAATTAATGCATTTACTAACATGAACAAACAATGAACAATACATCTACTACAGTATTTGTTCATGTTAGTTAACGTTAGTTAATGTTAGTTCATTGTTAGTTCATTTTAACTCACGGTGCATTAACTAATGTTAACAAGCATAGACTTGGATGTTAATAATGCATTAGTAAATATTCAATTATGATTAATAAATGCTTTACAAGTGTTGGTCATGATTAGTTCATGTTAGTTAATGCATTAACTAATGAACCTTATTGTAAAGTGTTACCAAAATATCTTCTTTCCTGTTCAACAGAAGAAAGGAACCCATAAATATTAAGAAAAGAAAATTATGAGGTCATTTTAATTTGGGGGTGAACTAACCATTTAAAGCCATTCTAAATTTCAAATAATTGTTTAATTATTTGTTTATTGCTCGCTCTATTATTAATTTTGTTTTAAAAAAGTTTGTTTCATTATTAAAAATAATGCTCATTTTTGGCACCATTGTTTCTTGAAGGAAACCTTAACATCCATAGAAACTTTTTAATCCTCAAAAGGTTAATGCTAAAAAGATTTTTTTTTTTTAATGGAAAAAAAAATCGGTCATCATTTTCTCTCCTTACAGTTGTTTCAATCCTGAATTAGTTCCCTTTTGTTGAAAACAAATTATATTTAGAAAAATGTTGGAAGCCAATGGTGACCATCAACTGGAAGTGGAAGTCAGTGAAGGCCAATCATTCAGGGTGTGAACTACTGTGCTTAAGAACTGTTTACTAAAGGGTTCTTCACTCAAAATGGTTGCACTATGGCATCACTGCAAAATGTTTATTCTCTTTTGTTTTACCATGGATGATTGACAGTACAAATAATGTATGTAACACGATTAAGATTATGACAGAATTATATGTCTTAAAGGTCCAGTGAAGAGCTTTGAAATGTGCTTTTTTATTCAATGTTTGACACAATCCCAACCGAAACACAAAGAGAAGGTGGGACATAGTGTAGCTCCTCCCCTTTAAAAAAAAACAGCCAATAACATTTTGTTTTATGTTTGCTCTGTGTGAGAGTGGTTGAGCTGAAGTGTATCAAATGAAAAGCAAACAAGAACCGTCTTGAAGGGGGCGGGGCATATCAGATACTAGAGATCATTTGATTGGTTATGATATGATGAGAAACTGAAGTATGCGGTAACATGAATAAAACCTTTGATTTAGGTGACAGACTACAAGCTTTACAAGTTTCTATCAGTTGTATATCTTTTAAATGCAGATTTTGTCACTGTATTGGAGTACACTATGCTTAAAGATTAAACAATACTCAAACTTTATTTTAATTTCATGGGACCTTTACATTTTGGGCAATTTATCCCACATAACTATCACATGGATTTAAAAAAAACAAAATAGCTTTTAATCTACAGTACCCCTTTGAACAAGCTGTTAATTTGGGGAAAATACGCAAAAACTCTTTACAAATTCAAGTGACACAACATCAAGTACATAGCAAAAAAATATCTACAGATGGGATCTATCAGCCATATGAGTTCTACTTTACGTTTTGCTTGGCTTGTCATCATTTATCCATTTTATGATGAGTATGACATGTATTGATATTTATGTTTTGACAAGTACAGTACAGACTGATGTTGCTTGACAGAAGAGAAAATGAAGCAGATATAAAAGAAGAAAAAAATAGATTTTGATATTGATTTTTTTGTTCTTCCCCAGAAAAATCTAAATAGCTTCATTTGTTTTCTTCATATCTGAACTGTCACTCTTCCTGTTTTCTTCAGTTCCCTCGGCTCCTGTTGTGTTCTCAAAGGACACTTGTCCTCTGACGGTGGAGAATTCTGGAGGTTTACGAGAGGTTCAAATGGAGAAACAGATTATGTGAGAGGCTTGTCAATAGTCTCGGGAGATCACTTACTGAGGTAATGTCTTTCTTTGCTTATAACGTCTTAAAATTCTACCATGTGTGGTAAAATAGATAGTACTGCTATTATTCATGACTGCATTGTTATTGGTAAATGAGAATATCCTTAAGCCTCATTTATAAAATAATAGATATAAACTGTAAAAGTGAAAATTATAGAAGCCAATTACTAAAATAAAATAAAATAAAATAAAATAATAAAAACAGTTTTTTATCTCACATTTCTGACTTTTCTTCCTCACAGCTTTGAGTATTTACAACAATTTTGTTTAAAAAGGCCAATCTGAGTTTATTTATAGTATATCCTAAGTGTTTGTTTTGTAATTGCAAGGTTATATGTGATCTTGCAGATTCAAATTTACATATTTTAATTCAGATTCTTGTTTCGCAAGATACTCTGAGTTATTTAAATTCATATTTATTGATAGTTGATAACACAGAATGATTACTAAATATGATTATTATATGACATTTTCACAACAGAGATATAAAAAGTCATAAAAGTGAGTTATAAACTTTAGTTTTTTTTTTTTTTTGTGTTCCTGACAATTCAAGTTTGTATCCCTGAGTTCCGAGTGTATGTCTCACAAATCTCCTTATTATTAGCTTGATACTGTAATATAATTCTAAATTGCAATTCACAATCAAACAACATTGTGATAGAAATTCTCCCAATTAAATTGTGAGTTTTACTAATTATATACTTAATAGATATGAGATATATTCAGAATTGTGATACTAAGACTACAAAGATACTAAAACTGATGATTTTTCCTCAGAAGGCTCATTTTCTCTCACAATCCAGGATTTTGCAACTGTAATTTTATGTACAGTTTTTGGGACAATGTTGTGAACATTGTCCCAAAAAACTCACAATGTTCACAAAATTAGATTATTATAAAAAGGAAAGTTTAAAGGAAATTACCACTTGCAATTCTGGGTTGAACTTTATGTTTAGTAATAATCCTAGTGATTATCAGCAACATTAATAAAATAATACTTCGACTTTTGATGATTCAATATCCTTCAGCGGGCTCTTAAACTAAAGGTTTCCTCCTAACAGTCAGCCAGTGAAAGCGACAGCTCAGAGGCTGAGGGAAAGGCCATGAAATGGTGTTCTTGATGCGGATGTGTTGATATTTAATCATTCCTCCTTCCTTCCCACACTCAACGAGTAAGATTAGCTCAGTGCTGACAGGGAGACCTTGTTCAATTTTTGCTTTCATGGCTGTCTGTACTCGCACTGTTTTGAGGCTGTGGGGGTTTGAAGCTTGTACCCACCTGACATTAGATTACAAACTAATTCCGCAGTTCAGGCTGAGTGCATTTCAATTTAGGGTCTGCATTATTGATCTGAAAGAACAGAACCAGATCCCTGACAGAGACCTCTGTCCTCTGAGCGGCAAATTATCAAACTGAGTGGCTATTCTTCCCTTGTGTTAATAGCCTTTCCAAATATAGACATTACAGACTTATCTTTTTAAGAAAGTACTGATCTTTTGAAGTTGTGCATTGTCTCGCTTACTGAATATAGCCTGATTCATACGGATGTGAATAACAAAAGGTAAAGATTTATTTATTATCATTTTTTCCATTTGCACGTGCATGCACACACATGCTAATAAAAAGTTGAGTTAACTTAAAATTTTAAAGCAACCGGCTGCAAAGAAATTTTGAGTTTATTGAGCTTCAGTGGTTGAAGTTGAGCCAAATAAATTTTTAAGTTGACCGAAAAGGCTGGTTTAAGTCAATTATACTTTTTTTTATAATAATTTTTTCGGGGTTTTCACCTTTAATGCACAGGACAGTAGAGAGTATTGACAGGAAAGCATGGGGAGCAGAGAGAGGGGAAGGACCAGCATAGGACCACGAGGCAGGAATCGAACTCGGGTCGATGTGAACACTGGAGTGCATGTGTCAACGCACTAACCACTACACCATTGGCACCGACAAGTTGGAATAATTTGGCACAACTTCAAACACTGAAGCTTATTAAACTGAAAATTTCTTTGCAGACGGTTGCTTTAAAATTTTAAGTTAACTCAACTTTTTATTTGTTGAAGATATGGAGAAATCAAAATTTAAAGTCTCCTCAACTGAATTTTTTACTTTTATTGAACAGACAGTTCCAAACATGCAATTGAATCATTTTTATGAGTAAATTCAACTCTGAGCTCAAAAATATGTCCGTCTAACTTACAATTTTAAACTGAGTTAACACTTTGTAAGTTGGATTTTCTACAGTGTACATACATACATGCATACATACACACATTCCTACACACATGCCGTGGTTACCCCTGATAAATGAGACAAAGCCAAAATCAATCAATCAATCAATCAATCAATCAACCAATCAATCAAAGAATCAATCAGTCAGTCAATTAATCAATCAATTAATCAAACAATCAATCAATCTTTAAATCTGTTCCACTCTATCAACTATCAGTCATTGCGAAATTGCTAAATAATATCTGGGTACCACTTGAAGGGGGTGTACATAAGACATGAAACCTTTATAATCATGAACTATCATGAATATAAATGAGATTGTGTGCTTTAGACAAGTGTCATTAAATGTCATTTCCTCAGTTGTCATTTATAATGCAAACGTGACATTGTTTGATATGTCTTTGTCATGACAATTTGACCTTATCAAGGACATAACTTGTCATTATGGATGTAACAATTCACCTGACTCACGATACTAATCTCACCATTCACGATTTAGGCACGATTTATTTACAAAATAATTAAGACAAAATTAAGGCGAACAAGAGCCCTTTTATTTTTCTCAAATGCTACACATTTATTTTATTTTATTATTTTTTTTACAAAATAAAATATTATCTGCTGTACCTAAATTGGAATTTTAAAACAAAATCCAAATAAAAAAGTGAATAATAAAAACTAAAGACTCTTCAATATGAACTAAACCTTGACTGTGCTGCTAAATTACAAATTTAAAACAAACTCCAAATCAAAAATGAACAACAAAAATTAAAGAAGGCTCTTTAATTCAAAAAAAACTAAAACTGTGTCTGTGCTGGGATCCGACATATATATATATTTTTAAATAAATAAAGATTATCTGTTTTCCGGCATATGAGATATTAAAATATCTCCAGCTGATGAAAAAACTCTTTCACTAGGCACTGAGGTGGCTGGTGTGGGGAGGAAAGCCTTTCCTAAACCAGAGAGCAATGTGTGCAGATGTGGTCAATAGGCTCTCTGCTCCAGGCTACTGACCACTGGCATAAAATACTGATTATAAGATATAACATACGATAAAATTACTGAAAGATGCATAAACTAAACTGAAAAAGAGAGTGTAAATAGGAACAATCTAATACAGTTCCTGATTCTGGAACAGAGCAGCTTTTTATTTTAGTCTAAAAGCATCTTCACACTGACATATGAAAATACTGATGCACCGTGGTTTCTCCGTAACATTAGCACTCGGAGCAAGCGGAGTTGCCAATCCTCCGCTACGTGTGATTTAGCCTATTAACAGCTTTTTGCGTATAAACGTCTGTGACAGTATTTTTTTTCACTGGGCTGCATCATATTCGTTGTTCTGTTGGTGTAAGCGTCGTTTTGCAGTATTTGCTCACAGATTGTTTCGTCTGGCGCACTTCACTGCTGTCATTTTAGTCTGCCGCTCCATCTGCTCGCAGGTGATGTGCAGGTAACGCGAGTTTGTGCCTGCAAACACAGCGCCCCCTCTGTTCAATAAATGTATCGCGATTCATTCGACGTTTCTAACGGTTTGAATCGTCACCAGGGGCGCCGCTAGCAATTTTGGGCCCCATGAAAAAATATGAGGATGGGCCCCCTACTACCAAGCTAGCTATCCAAACTCTTTGTCTGCAATGTAGTTATACTGACCTATGCATTTTATTATTGATTTTGTCCACTACTTACCAGTATTTAGTAAGAGAACGGCCATGACTGTAGCTAGCAGATGATTTATTGTTCAAATGTAAATGTAGTAAAAAGGAACAGAAATCAAATATTCACTGAAAATTGTACATTTCTAAACACACAAAACACCAGTGTGTAACTATTTAAATAACTGTACTGCAATAGTGTCTCATACAATGTGCAGTACACTGGAACAGTGACAAAAATCAATAAGACACTAAATTATATTACAATGAGACCCATAAATAAGCCGAGACCCATGAATGATGCTAAGTGCATCATCCGGATAATTAAAGTGCTCTTATTAGTTTTCAGTGTGAACGCACTACTTACACTATTTATACTACTAAATGGCATAGAATAGTGCAAAAGTATGCGATTTGGGCCGCAGCTGATGTTAACCTCGAGGACATCTCCTGACGATCGCACTCAACAAAGCATCAACTCTCTTCCCGCCACTGATGGACTGAACCATACAGTGAAGGGAGGGGGGGTGCAATTAGACAGTGACAGACACGAGGGGTAGATATAAGCTGTATTTTTATTTCTAATAAATTGTTTTACTTGTAATTTAGAGATACATTCATAATTTATATTACATTATAGGACCGTTATTACTTATAAAGCAGATCTCTGTGGGCCCCTAGAGTGCATGGGCCCTTAGAATCGTCCTAACTTTCCCCCCCTTAGCAGCGCCCCTGATCGTCACATATTTGAATTGATTTTCAATCAGCTCACATTGATCGTTAAATCCACCATGACATCTCATGGAGCCATTATAATTGTTTCACACATTTTATAACGGTGTCATTAATATTTTTCTTGACCTCATATTCAGTGGTACAAAAATTATGGTTATTAAAATGTCCTTAAGTGTCATTAAACATGAATGGCGCCATTATAAAATTATTTGACAGTGTATTGACACCTTTTCTGAGAAATATTTAATGACAAATCATTGATCGACTGAATGACTGATCATGATCAGAGAATACTTATGACATTATTATATAGGTCTCACAACAGTCATATATAATGTTTGGCCAGACAGCAAGCAATGGGAAATTCAGTTTGAGATCAGTCCTCTGAGAAGCAAACCTTTAGGGGTCAGTATGTTAATTAGTTTAATCATAATTATACTGTTCAGCAGTTTAACACTGTCTCTCATGCATCGCATGTCAGTCAAATTTGTGTTCATGTCATTAATTAATGAGGGAAACAGTGTTAACACGTTTATTTGGTGATTGCGATTACTGCATTTCAAGCTTTTTAAAGTGTAGCGAGTGATCTTTTAAGCTGGCAAGTGCTTGTACACTTGCATTCGCTTGCTATGCATGTTACACTGAAGCATTCTCTCAGCTTTGGGCAGCAGCCATCATTATGATATTGTAATCCAAATGAGTTGGCAATGCGGTGCTTTTGGACAGATTAATATAGTTTAGCATACTGTTTCATTGGAAGCATACTGCATTAAAGGTGCTGTTTCTTCATCTTAAAAAAAGAAAACGAATTTCAATCTGTTTCTTTGGCGCTATCATATGGTGTGAGGATGACTATATCCTGTTAGTATGAAGAAATGGCAGACGGTTGGAATGTTTTAAAGCAGTTTGATGACCATCATTATTTTTGCAGTCCTGTTTAGCATTGCTGCTGGCTCAGAAATTCAGCACTTCATCTTCAAATGACATAACAGGGAGACCAAATTGCATCATTCTGGGCTTGGTCTGTCGAAGGAAGTTGTTGTTTGATTCTAACGCGGAGAAAAGAGGGTTCTCTATTTCCGTGAATTCTGCCAAAAAATGACAACTTGACTCAGTGTATGCCATTTCCATTTAAATGGGAATCAATCTCTCTTTAACGCCTGCAAATGCCTTGGGATGTTTGCCTGAGTGTTGCACGAGGCAAGCAAATTGGTGGGTGACATTTTATGATATTGATGGGCGAAGTGTAAATGTTAGGTTTACGTCAGGGCGAGCCTCTAAAGACGCAAAATAAACAAGTTAGACTGTTTGCCTCACCACACAAGACCACTAAGTAAGAACAATTGTGCATTTAGAAGTACAGACAGAACATGTATATAGTGTAACTAAATGAATAGCCACCAGAGCATATTTTCTCTGTACTAGATCAGGATGAATATGTGCTTTTGCTTACCTTTATCACTGCGGTTTCAAGGAAAAGTACATATTCTGAGTGAAGATCATTGCATTCTGTCACGGCAGATGGTGAAGAGCAATTCTACAGTACTATTACAGCCATTTGTACTGTAAATTGCTTTGAGAATGATTCATGTTAAGATATTTGTATGAGACATGGAGAAATTGAAATTATTCGAAAGAATATTCAATAAGCAAATGCCAATCTGTCTCACCAGACTGTCCTCTAAAATGTCAACCCTAAGATTTTCATACAGTGCTCATATTACTGTTCTAATGAATCATCAAGAATAGCAGAACTAGGGGTTAAATTGGACTGGGGTCGTTCAGGCACATAGACCTACAATGTACAGTATACTGGTAACTCATTAGTGAACTTTCCTTGTAATTCTTTCCACAATACAGACTACTTTTTAACACCTTTATTATTCTCGGATGAACAGTTACCACTATTTCCAGAAAAAGTGTGATTTTTTTAATTACATAAATACTGGTACCAATAGATGCTTATAGTAGATGTTTTTTTTTATTTTCAAGTTGCTTAGTGAGGTTTCACCAAGAAGCATATGTTCCTGGATCAACATAGATCAACATTCCTATCAGCCAATCAGATTTAAGGGGTAGGTTTACAATTTAGGCTAATTTTAGGCTTACAGTTAGGGTTATGTGCTTCTACATCAATGTTATCCAACTATTAATTCCTTCAAATTTCCAAAATAATTTACTGTCAGGGTTAGGTTTAGAGCAGGGGTGCCCAACAATGTTCCTGTAGACCTACCTTCCCTCAGAGTTTAGTGGCAATCTTGATCAAACTCACCTGTTTTTTATTATCAAGTGCTCCTTCAGCTTCTAATTCAATTCAATTCACCTTTATTTGTATAGCGCTTTTACAATGTAGATTGTGTCTAGCAGCTTCACATAGAAGGTTATAGTAAATTGAAAATGTCAGTTTAGTTATTAGCTAGTATATTATTAGCTAGTATATAGCTGAGTTCAGTTCAGTTCAGTGTTGTTTAATATTCACTACTTAGAGTTCAAACACTGAAGAGTAATCCATCGATGCGCAGCTCTAGCTGCAGTCTAGACGCCAGAGGTTGGAGAACTCAAGGCTCGTCTGTCCTTGGAGGGTCACAGGAATCCGTCTCTTGCTTGCTACTCTGCCAAGCAGCTGCTCAGAATACAGCGAGGTCCAGGGTTATGGAGCCTTGGAATCGTCTCGTCACGGGTCTTGGATCGCATCCGTGGTGCTGCATAGTCTTTGATTCTACGTACTTAGTTGGTTTAGTTGTGATTTACAGGAACAGGGTTGAGCACCCATGGTTTAGGGGTATGGATTAGTATTGATAATATAGCAACCAACAGTAAACAATGCATGTACTGTATATTTACTGTATAGTTCTCTCAATTCATGTTTATTTCTATAGCGCTTTTACAATGTAGATAGTGTCCAAGCAGCTTAACAAAGAAGTTCTAGTAAACTAAAACTGTGTCAGTCCAGTTTTTAGAGTTGAAGTTCAGTGTAGTTCAGTTCATTTTAGTTTAGTTTAGTTTTCAATGCTGAAAGAGCAAATCCATCGATGAGCAGCTCCACAGGTCCCAAGGACCCCGAGGACCCTATGTATATTTTCTAAAAGAGTTTTCAGATTTTATTTCTAACTTACTAGTTAAAACTGATAAAATACTAAGTGTAGGTGAATTACTAATTGTATTTCAACATCCACATACTGTAGATGACACTACTGATACATTAGGGACCGTGTTTATAGATTTATTACAATTATAATGGAATAAAGCAAAACGTTGTTGGTCCAAATCGTTGCTTAAAGGATCTAATTTTGTCTAATGGAACTGAGGTTTTTATGGACAGAATTTGGCTTGGGCTGGAGGGGGTCCGGATTGGGGACCACAGGATTTCATCTCAGTTATTCGCAGATGATGTTGTTCTGTTGGCTTCATCGAACATGGACCTTCAGCATGCACTGGGGTGGTTTGCTGCCGAGTGTGATGCGGCTGGGATGAGAATCAGCACCTCCAAGTCCGGGGCCATGGTGCTCCACCGGAAAAAGGTGGTTTGCCATCTCCATGTTGAAGGAAAGTACTTACCCCAGGTGGAGGAGTTCAAGTATGTTGGGGTTTTGTTCACGAGTAAGGGAAGGATGGAACATGAGATTGACAGGCAGATTGGTGAAGCGGCAGCAGTAATGCAGTAATGTAGTAAAGAAGGAGCTGAGCCGAAAGCCAAAGCTTTCGAATTACCGGTCAATCTACGTTCCTACGCACATCTATGGTCAAGAGCTTTGGGTCATGACCGAAAGAACAAGATCTCGGATACAAGCGGCTGAAATGAGTTTCCTTCCCCTTATGGATAGGGTGAGATGCTCTGTCACCCAGGAGGGTGAAGTCGAGAGAAGTAAGCTAAGGTGGCTCAGGCATCTGTTTTGGATGCCTAGCTAGGGAGGTGTTTCAGGTTTGTCCGACAGGGAGGATGCCTCGAGGAAGACCCAGGACACTCTGGAGGGACTATGTCTCTCGGCTGGCCTGGGAGCACCTCGGCATCCCCCCGGAGGAGCTGGAGGAAGTGTCTGGGGAGAGGGAAGTCTGGGGTTCTCTCTAAGACTGCTGCCCCTGTGACCCGGCCCCGGAAAAGCGGTTGAAAATGAATGAATGAATGGAACTGAGGTCATTGATTAAGACATTCCCTTTCCAAACCACAGTCCAAAACCACCTCAAGGTGGCTTAATTTATTATTTTTTTCTTGCGAATAAAGGGAAATGGTCTGTTCTTATCACCTGTTTCTCATGCGATATTTCAAAATGCACGTTAATGGTGATGGAAACCCAGCTAGTTTTCGCTCTAAGCATTTCTTTCGCCCCATTCACACGAGGCTTCAGTACCAATGCTTGACAGAGGGCGTGTCTGAAGTTGGGGCTGACGCGACCGTCATAGAAGCGTCTGCCAATGAAATTAGTCAACAATCGGCTACTGTCTGAGCTGGTTTATTTGCATACAGCGATCTGATTGGCTGACGCTTCCATCGGCGCTTGAAAAGTTGAGAAAAGTTGAGAAAAGTCCCAACTCCTGCAGGGAGCAACGCCACTGAAGCAGCGCCTGCCATTCACAATGCAGTTCGCCAACGCCTGACGTCACCCATTCAAAGTGAATGGGGGGCGTTGACGCTGACGCCCCGTGTGAATGGGCCGTTAAGACTTATCATTTGAAATATATGTTGTTTACAGTATATTGAATATGCAACTATATCTTCTGTCTACAAAAGGTTTATGTAATTACATTAGAGATTCAACAAAGCATCAGCAACATCATTAACAACAATAAGAGTGATTGTTTAAGGTCTCTGCATTTTTGCAGGAAGTGTAAGGCTTTGGTGCATTTATGTTTTTGCGCTCATATTATGCAAGACTGCACGTACTGTATATCACAAGTTTGTCTCCTTCTCATTATCCAGTCTCAAGGTCTGTACAGTATAGGTGTGTCAAGAGGAGAAAGTTGACAGACTGCTTCAAATGGTAGGCTAGGTGTGTGTTAGTCACCATTGACTCACTATTTAGCTACAGTACAAACATGCAGACTACATATTTATTGTTACAGGTGCATGAAAGTATACATTACTCGTGGCTTACTACAAAAATGGTAGTATGATGTCCAGGGTCGTCTGTGTATTTCAGAATGGCTACCAATGTAAGATACTCCCCAGTCTGATGGTCTGCCTTAAATAGTGAGACTTCCTTTTGGCTCACATTATTCACTCTCTTTTTATTGATTATTTTTCTTCGGAATGCACACAATTAAGGCTTTTGAAAATACACATACCGTCCCTGCAGTCTTTATGGCAGTGATCTTGCCAACACTAAAGATTTTTCCTAAAAACAAAGTTTCTCACTGACTGTTTCTGTAGAAAATATCTCCAAACAAAGTCACAGTGCAGCTAATGCACATCTCTGTGCAAATTAAGATGTGTTTTTCTATTAAATGAATAACGATTTGTTTTTTTTTTTGTTTTTTTTTATTTATCAAGTGAGTCAGTTAATCAAATACACATTTCTTAACATATGCATTCCTGAATGAATCAACGATTTGAACAAATCAATTGATTGAACAAATCAGTGAGAATACAATTTTATAAAATACACACCTCTGATTCTGATTTCCGTTAATTAAATCATTTATATAAGTAAATATAAATCTAAAAAGTGTCAAATGAAAGAAGTCACATTGAAGATTGGAAAGTACATAATAGGAGACATATAATGCTCACATTTTAAAGGACTTTACAATTTTGTGATACTTGGTAAAGAAAGAAAAAACAAATTGGATATATCTGATGGTAACAAAAACCTAAATAAAGAACAATACATATCCGTCAAAAGCCTGAAACCACAGAACAAATGATTGGACGAGAGGAAATACTGACAATAAAGTCATTTGATGAATTTCAGTGAATAATGTTGTCCACAGTCAGCTGTAGTCGATGGACAAATGACTTTCACAAGTTCTGCTCCATTATGTCGGGCGCGCTTTTAGATCTCTAAATTAATGAGGCAACATGAGGCAGCTCTGGATGGGTCCCTACCAACACCAGCTGGGCAATGCAGTTAATATGTTCAGAAACCTGTTCATGACAAAACACTGCTGTTGGAGCAAATGACACTTTACAACCCGTTTTTTTTTTTTACTTTCTCTCTTTCATTGTGATCGCAACACATTGAGAGTTTGGAAGGTTTAACGCTGCATGTAATCATACAGCTTCAATAGATCTGTTTCAACTGATTTACAATGATTAACAATGAAATTAAAATGAATACACTTCTTGTAGGAATAGGAAAAGATTAACAATGATTACTGTAGAATTTCATGTTTAATTCAATGTTGCTTGATATTTCTTTGGAATTATTTGTCAATTTTGTTAACAATTTCTGAGTAAAATCTGTTTAACACCCTTTTTTTGCAACTATAGTTTAGTTTAGTTTAGTTTATTTGTTTACAGGGTCAATGCACATTAATAAACATTACTGTAAAATGTGCCAGAATTAGCCAAGAATGGCTATTTTTCATCTGTAGACCCCTTACAGAATGTTAAAAAAAGTCACACCTAAAATAGAAGCATACACAGCATAATAACATAGAATACATTATCATATATAAAATACAGTAAAAAGAGTAAAAAATGAGAAACAGATTGATGGCAGCAGAAGAAGACAAATGCCATGAATAAATAATACAAATAAGTGTCAGGAAATACAGCACTAATGCTGACAACGCTGATTTGTCAATAACCAATTTTTAATTGGTAAAGAAGTAATTTAGTTTGTTGGTTTAAGTATTATGGCCAATATTCTGAAAGCATTTTTTTTTATCTTATTTTAATGACATGCATAAATAAATACATTAACAAATTAGAAATACATTTTAAGAAAATACTACTTGGGCGCCACAGTGGCCTAGTGGGTAGCACGATCTCCTCACAGCAAGAAGGTCGCTGATTCGAGCCTCGGCTGGGTCAGTTGGCATTTCTGTGATGAGTTTGTATGTTCTCCCCGTGGTTGTGTGGGTTTCCCCCAAAGTCCAAAGACATGCGGCATAGGTGAACTGGGTAGGCTAAATTGTCCGTAGTGTATGAGTGTGAATGAATGTGCATGGATGTTTCTCAGAGATGAGTTGCAGCTGGAAGGGCATTCGCTGTGTAAAACATATACTGGGTAATTTGGCGGTTCTTTCTGCTGTGGCGACCCTGGATTAATAAAGCGACTAAGCTGAAAAGAAAATGAATGAATGAATGAAATACTTCTTTACAAAATTAGATGCAAAGTATAAACAATTCTAATTAAACTTAATTAGTATTTTGGAGCTGTGATACAGTAAATGCAGACTTTTAAAATGATCTTTCATTCAAAAATGAGATTCACCCACTATTTACTAACCCTATTTACTAAAGTGCTGTCAAGCCTTTATTTCTTTTTCTCTGTTGAACACAAAGGAGATATTTTGAAAAAAAAAGCAGAAAACCTGCAAGCATTGATTAACATAGGGGGACAAAAATCAATGCATCAATTGACACAGGTTTCTACGCTAGCTTTCTGCAAAATATCTTCTTTTGTGTTCAACAGAGGAAAGACAGTCAAACAGGTTGGGAACAAGTAAAGGATGAGTAAACGACATTTTTCTTTCTTTTTTCACCCCTTTTTTATCCCATGTTATTAAATGATTCGAAATGATTCATTTGAAATATGCCTGCCAGTAGTTTTTGGTATATAAACTACTAAACTGAATGGCATTTTTCTGTCTGTCTGTCAGTCACAAAATATTAAAATAATATTTTTTTTCATTCCAATTGATCAAAAATGTGTTAGATTGTAAACAATAATATATTAATAATAATAATATAAATGCAATAATAATATATTAACTAATGTTAACATACAGTATGAGACCTTCTGTAAAAACGTACCAATATGTAACCGTTTTAAATAAACACGGATAGCAAATGAAAAGCAGTAAATAAAGAAATGAATCTTCATTTAAAAACATAAAATCATTCCTAATGTAATATGCTGCACATTTTTTTAAACATACATAATAATCAACAGCCAAGTTTGGGGTCATTTTAAGCACCCCGTCATCCCAGAAAAGGTGACGAAGGGTGCTCACGCAGCTTTATGCTTTTCTGCTGAATGACACACAGCTACTAAGCGCCTTATTAGCAGAGCACCTGGTCACATGAATTCAAAGCTAATGCTGGCATCCTATTAATTACTGCGCCAGAACTAGAACCGATGAGAACATCAATACATTCACACAGGTTTTTACTATAAATCTAGCGGAGCCTAGTCTGATCTATAAATTTCTGTGCAGGGAACAGCTTTATGGCCATTTACATAGAGACAACACATTGATTACAGGGTTGAGGAATTATTGAATACGCTGATGAGCTGGCAGAGGGAGGGGGACGCATTAGAGGCCCACGTCTTTGTGTCCATTAGCCTGTAAATCTGCTTTATTCCGGTAGCACACATTTTTCTCCCGCTTCCCTTTCTCTCTACACTCATAACTGCAGAGCAGCGCATTTCAACCCTTCATAATGGCTATGACGACAATAAAAGTTTCATCAGCTTCCATCATTGTAAATTCAATAGAGAACGTTATTGGTTCATTTTTGTTTTCAATTTCAGTTATGATGCCATTACATTCAAAGGGGGCAGAAAGTGGAGAGTGTCCTGATCTTGTGCGCATGCAGAGAGGCTTGGCAGAAATAGGCACCTTTCCATTCCTCTGAACTGCCATTAAAATCCATTGGTGGTCAAGGAGTGGCTTTTAGCCGTAGCTAATGGAAGAATGGACCGCGTACGATGGCCACTCTTAGTGCTTGTAAAGCCAGCTCTTATAAAACGGCTCATAAACCATGTTCTGCTGTGATTAATACACCTGTAAAACACCTTTTTATGGCTAATAACAGTGCTTTTCAATCAAGTCACAACTAACAAAGTCCAACCCTACAGGTGGCTGTTTTAACTACTGAAGACCCAACAGTCCTATTCAAACCAAAATAAGACGTAAAGTATTTCGGATACATATGCATTAATTAGGTTGCCAATTTTCTTTTCGCTACTCGCAGCTTATTTGCTGCCAAGACTAAGATGAGCATAGGTCTTGCAGAACTTAATGGGTTTGGAAAACTGCGGAATGGGTAATAGTGTTTGCCAACAAAACTTTAACTGAATGGTTTCTTATAAAACAACAGAACTTGGGAGCAAACACATCTCCGCTTCGACTGAAATGTTATTGAAAGAGCACATAATTGCTGAACATGCTGATGCGTTGCGTCTCTAGCCAAGCAAAAATGACTGATCTTTAAACACAGCTCAATGATGATGCATGCTTTACTTAACAATATCGTAAGATTCATATTGAAGAGTCATTTTAAAAAGATGTACTTTGGAAAGAACAATCAATGTGCGTTACAAAAAAAGGTCAGCGTATTCACCAAGGGTGAAATTCATTTCATGGCTGTCAGTAAGGACTCCATTAAATCAACCGCTCCTTGTTAATTCTGTTATGCACTGAAATTATTACTCATGCTTTAGCATCCAAAAAAACAGAGACTTGGGATGTATTGTGATAGGTATGAATGCTGTGAATCACTGACCAAACAGATCAATGTAAAGTGGACCTGCGGAGTCGCCTAGCACATTTTATATTTATTCAGACGGTTATTTTTATCTTGATTAAATGGCAACAAATCAGTTTGGGGATTTAACAAATGCTTCCACAGATATGAAACCCAGGATGCTAATTGCTAGTCAGCATTTACTGATGCCATTGTGCCAGATTTGATCCACAATGGTTTATAATGCACTTCTAAGATGGTGTTTTCATATTTCTGCTAACAAAATGAATCACAGAAAGGCTATGGAGGATTGAGGGTCAATATTCGCTCTCCTCTGGCAGCTGCCCAGTAAAGTTGTGTAAATAAAACGCACTGGGTACTCTATGCTACGATAGAGGCTTGGCTGATCAGAAAAGCACCGTCTAGAGAAAGGTTGTTTTGGAACTTGAACAGCCCCATTTCTCTAAATTCCCAAACTAGCAGCCAACCGCTGAATTCATCTATCATTGAGAAACCGAGTTTGACTCTTGCTGCTTTTTCACAATGGCACAGCTTTGTTTTCCTGTGAATTTTAGTCAATACAATGAAAGACGAGAGCCTAAGATAGAACTTATTGGATCAGAGCATTGTTGTTGGGGTAAAAAACATTGATATCTTTCAAACTGTTGACATTTATGCACATTGTGCTGACAAGTTTTACGGTGGCAAAATAAAGGATGCACATTAGAGTTCATTAAATGACTGTTCTCAAAACATCTGATATTTTATAATATAAAAAGTTAAATAAACCTCTCCCCTTGTCTCTTGTAAGGAAACAAAAAAGCATGACTACCTAAAGAACAGCCAAAATAGATGCCCTACAAATTTACTTTACCCTAAAAAGACAGTAGTAAGAAAGCAAGTAAAATCAAGTTTTTCTTTTAATGGATGCCAGTCCATACTAGTTTTAAAAATCAAAAGACTATTATCTGAAGATAAAATGTAATATACTGTACCTGCAAGCGGCGCTTGGAGGTCAAGTATTAAAACACAGCAAGCACAGACATATCAAAAAAGCATGAAGAAGAGAAACAGAATGTTCTTCACAGATAGGTATGGTTCAAAAGTTAATCTGATAAGCAAAATAAAAAAAATGAAAAATAAACACAAAAATCCTTTAGTTGTAAAAAGAATGGTAAGCTAACATAGCATAAGATAACACACGACAGAGTCAACATTTAGGCATTCACTCTTGGTAGCCGTTATTATTATTATTTTTTTAAGAAACTTTTCAGTCATTTCTGTGTGGCTTGGTTCAAATATTATAGTTTTAGACAAAATTGAAAAAAAAAATGTTTTTCATTTAGTTCAGCCTGGCAGACAGATGAAATGAGAAATAAGACATTGTGTCATCAGAGTCTGAATAAATCAAGGAGCATAACGACACCAGACAAACATTTTTTTTTCATCAATAGTAATCTCTTTAGAACACTTGGTGTCACAATGTTCAAAGATTTTTGGTACCTCCTGTACATGATATTGTTAATCCTCACCAATTTTTGTGCCAGTGTGTCCAAAAGATATTGAAATTCAGGGCAATTTTCAAAATGGTGAAACTTGTTGGTCATTTTGTAAATTTGGGTCTAGAGATCTCTGTCTACAGTCAGGATACCACTGAGCAACACTATTATACCAAATTTAATATTTTTTTTGTATGTCATAGGATTGCCAATGCTTCCAATTCAGAAGGAATAATATTAGGAAAACCAACAGATGCAATATTGGTTACAGCACCTGTGATGAGGGAAATGTGAGAGAAAGATTAAGCTTGATATCCAAAGAGAGAATAAATAAATAAATAAATACATAAAATGACACCCACTGCCTATTATATGAAAGCAGCTTTTTGACATTTGACCACAAAAGCCATCCCATGTCAAGACTGAAAAGTATTGGTTATTCAGAGTACTTTGCCAATCAATGCAATGCCCTCAAGCAAAAGGTCATAAGCTATTTGTTCTGATAAAAAAAATAAACACATGCTTTCAAACAATTTTCCCATTTGCTTCTTTTGCATGCTTTAAAAAAACGTACTCTTCTGATATATTTTAGCTTAGTTATATTTCAGTGAATATCTGAACCATAGTGCTTTTTTTTTGCCACTAAAACTTAAAAGATGGGCAACTTGGTCCATCTAAAACGGACCTGTGTTTACTAAAAGACTGAAATGACTAGAATTATTTCAACAATATTCACATATGTCCTATTCGTGTCTTATAGATGATACTTTATTTAACATACAAATAAACAACCGCTTCGAATGTTATCACTCAATTGAATGGGTGTTATCAGTGGTTATCAGCTGATAGAAATGGGCAAGTAGTGGCCTTCTGCGCCTACTGAAAGGCTGTTATCATCCATCTACATGATTAATCAGCTATACTAATAGAGAAGACTCCAGATATGTTTTTTACATTACTATGATGGTTGGGTTTAGGGTTGGGGTACGGGTAGACATTAATAAAATTCAATTAATGGAAAATGTATTAAACAATATAAATAATTCTTGTTAACTTCCAGCCGCAGCCGTATGCGATCTATAGCTGATTAACCATGTAGATGGATGATAACAGTTTTCTGAGCCTACCGGTAGGTGCAGAAGGCCCCTACTGGCCCATTTATCAGCTGATAACGCCCATTCAATCGAGTGATAACATTGGAATCGGCTGAAATAAATAACATGTACTTTCGACTTGTATTTCAGACTACTGCTTTCACAGTTAGGAGACTTAAACAAGAAGACACAAATGGAACTAAAGGCTCTAAACCTTTCATTGACCTTTCGTTAATGGCTCAGCTCAATGGTTTAGTGTAACTCTGTCCAACAACTGCAGAAATAGCACTGCTTGTCTAACATATAGTATACGAAGCAGCAGCATTAAGCGATTTCATCATATTCACACTTCTAACCGAACAGAAAAGTGATGACAAGAAGAAATTGATTTTTAACATATCTGCATCTTCTAAAGAGCCAGAACTAGCCACATCGATTGACCCTGTATCTCTGAAGGTAATGTTAAGCATTGTACACTTGTCAAGATCCATTCCCCTTACTAACATAAACCCTCGACAAAAGGCGAATGGTAATTACTGACTTGGCAGAATTTAAATGACGCCGTTTAAGGCAGGGTTCCTGCTGATCATAATACTTTGCAGAAAATGCTGACATCGTTAAACATGGACACAAAGACTTATATAATTTTTTACCATCTGCCTGTCTGACTGTCTGCCTCACATGGGGGATGAATGGCCAAATGAATTCATCAGTATCCACTTGTTTGTGTGAATCTTTTTTTTTTCTTTACAGTTTTATATGCATGATTACACTAGTAGTTTGGCTATCGTCATTTTTGCACAGTGATATTGTCAATAAAAAAAAAAAAAAGTCAAAGATATACAACAGATTTTAGTACATATTGTACAATGGAATCCAAAACATGAGTACTGGCAGCTCAACATCCAGATTGTTTATACCCAGAGTGTTTCCCAAACCTGTTCCTAAAGGCATAACAACAGTACACATTTTCAACCTCTTCCTAATCAAACACGCATGAATCCACTCATCAGAACATTAGAAGAAACAGTAACACTTTATTTTGATGGTCCATTTGAGTATTAGTAGACTGTCTACTTAATATCTGTTGATACTGACACTCAACAGATATTTAACTGACTATAAGAAACTTTGCAAGTACATGTCAACTTACACTAACCCTAACCCCAACCCCAACCAAACAGACTACTTATAATCTAATTATTTAATTATTTGCAATGTAACTTAAATTCAACAAACAGACCATCAAAATAAAGTGTGACCGAAGAGACTCCAAAACCTGAAATTAATTGGTCAGATAAGGGAGAAATACAAAATATGTAATGTTTCCCAACACCACAAATTGTAAGATATCCAAGATAACGCAATTCAAAAGCATTAATGAAAGAAAAATATGAAACTACTGTCAACTACTATCAAACTACAGAATCTGATATTTTATAACAAATATCGGTCCCACTTTATATTAAGTAGCCTCAACTAATATGTACTAACACCGAAATTAATAATTTATTACAAATGTACATATATTGTGTAAATACATGTTTTTACATTGTACTTATGCTTGATTAAATAACTGTCTGTAATTACGACTGTAATTAATTTTTGTAATTACATTTGTAATTACACTGTTGACCATCCCTTACACCTTAAACCACCCTTAAACCTACCCACACCACCAAACCAGTCTCTAACCTTACCCATATCTAGGGCCAGACGGAATCTGCGGACATTTTTTGCTATTTCTGCTGAGTATTTTGTTAAAAATCTGTGGATTTATGCGGAATGATTTTAGGAGTATCATAACTAAAAACTTATGTGAAATAAATGTAATACCTTTTTAACTTGTATTTAATGTTTATAATTTGAATCCAATTAGATCCACTTTATTTGGTAAACAAAGCAAATCTCTTGTATAAAATATCGACTAAAAGACAGAAAATAGTACTTTACAAGCTGTATTGTAAATAAACTATATGAATATTTTCATATTAGTCAATAATGTCACTGAAATTAATTTGAAAACTTAATAAATATAAATTTACACACATTTATACCAGTAAATAAACAGAATCAATGATGGGCTAAAAATCTGCGGAAATCTATGGAATTCTCTTTAAATACCCAAATGTCTTTAGCAGTAAAGATTAACCACATCGGGTCTCATGTTTGTTACTTCTACATATAATTGGTCCATGTCACCACACACACCATGTCACAAATCACATTAAAATTACTATAGCTTGGAAGCAGACAGAAAAATCAGTTTCTTGTCAGTTAAATGCACATGTACATACAGCAGCATTCACACCACATACGAACTTAACAATCCAACATATGTTAAATATGAACACCCCCTTTGTCTTCTTAATGCAATCAAGGCCTGGTTCATGAAAACATGCAACATTTTCCCCAAAAATGGTTTTATGATTATTTTTCCCTCGATATATTTGGCAACAGTTTGCATAAAGACATTTGTTTATGATGAGGGCTGTTTTTTGGACAACAGCATCACAGAATAAAATTTTACTTACACTGTTCAACTGTTTATATTGTATGGTAATATTCAGATAATATGGTAATGCATATATGAATTTCATATGAATAATTCACATGGACACAGCAGATAAAAATGATTTGTTTTATCTCAATATTGATTTAATATTCCACAACAGCCCCGAGAGTGATATTAAACCAACCAACTTGTCCTCTCACCTTTTATCTAAATAAAATCTGACTCAGTGATTTTATAACACCCACAGCTTTCATTATGATAAGGAGGGCCACACAAAGTAAGGTGAAATAGTAAAGCCTAGATTTATAATTATAGGCCTATATAACCATAACATTAGTGAGGTCAATTTAACATGCTAATTTAATCAAATAATGCATATAAAAATGCAATATAGCATAGACCTCTGATCCTTACACTTGCAATATGCCTCAACAAACCATTCAGTTACCGAAGAGAGTGTTTACAACTCCATTCCAATTCTATTTCTATTTCTAATCCCACAGTAAATAGTAGTAGTAAAAAAAACAAAAAATAAATAAATAAAATAAAGATAAATACATATAATAATTAAACAAAACTATAAACAATATATTATTATTCAATATATCATATTATTATTTAATATATCGTATTATTACTCAGTATATCATATTATTATTTAGTATATAATATTATTATTCAGTATATCATATTATTTAGTATATCATATTATTTAGTATATCATATCATTCATTTGTCAATAAAATTAATAATAGATCAGAAAACACTGTACATTTAACAATCAACATTGTAGGATAAAACTAATAAAAAACAAAAAACAGTAATAATCAGTATATTTACAATGATTCAATTATAATCATTTAGGTGTGTGTGTGTGTGTGTGTGTGTGTGTGTGTGTGTGTGTGTGTGTGTGTGTGTCTCTCTTTCTCTCTCTAGTTCAAGTTTAAGTTGCTTTATTGGCATGACACTTCGTACAGTATTGTCAAAGCATTTTAAATATGTACAACATATGTTGTAAATAAACATTATCAATTTAATAAAATATACAGTAAATAAGAAATAAATGACACAAAAAACTGATAATACATTTGATAATAATAATAATAATAATAATAATAATAATAATAATAATAATAATGAAAATAAAAAGAAAGTCTAGATTGTTTGAATAAGATACATGAATTTACATGAACCATTTCTTATGGTGTGTAGGGTTTATACATATTTTGCAGCTAGTTTTGATGTCAATTCATCCTCTCAGAATACATGGTAAAGTTTTTCAGAGACATTTAAATTAAAAATAAATAAATTAATTAAAGTAATTAATTAATTACTGTTTCAAATGTTGGGGGGAGTGATTCTCTAGTTGTGGTGTATTTGGGGCAGAACAGAAGGAAGTGTGTCTCATCCTCTTTTTGTTTTCTGTTACACTATTTACATATTCTCTGTTCTTTAGGAGTCCAGGACTTTTTATTTTTTTATTTTTTTATTTTAATTTTTTTTACGCATTTTGGTTGTTCATTTAGATTTTGTAGCCTGAAAAAAATGTCATCATCATCGTCTCTATGTAAACTATGTAAAAATATATTTATGAAAATGTCTAATCGTACTGTATATTAAATGTCTTGTCCAAAGTTTAGCAAAAACACTTAACACCTTTTCACAAGACTATTGTGATGCATTTAATGGTCATCAGAATCTTACTTTTTTTTTTTTTTTTTTAAATATGAACATTTGTATGCATTTATTTATGAATTATATCATCTTTGCATAAAAGCACAAAAAATGAATTATCGCTTGTGCAAAATGTTTTTAGTGCAGTGTCTATGGGGAAGAACAGTCTTTTGGCTACCATTATCAGTCACACACAAGTTTTTTTCATTTTCTGAAAGTATTGGTTACACTGTTGTGGGGTTATTCTTTTATTATTTCAGCAAATATGATTGTAAAAAAAAATACACATATATTTGTTGTACTCTCCCATTCACTGCACTCTAAGTTTGATAGTATGATGGTCCATAATAAAAGGAAGCATTATATACTGTACTATGAGATCATGTTGTCCTGATGAACTGTGCAGTCAAAAGTAATATGAAAGGATTGATCATCTGTGGCAAATTCATGCCTGCAGACAAGGTGGTGCTGACTCCAACAATTCTTTTTGTCCAAATTCACAACTAGCCAATCATCCTGATCTTTTTTTTAACCTCATCTACTGCATAATATACAACAATACATTTAGATCAACTTTGGTAGTACGTCATGAGTACTTATTATCTATCATGCTTACAACTTTGATATACTAGTTCAGCCAAAGCAGAAAATTCTGAACATTTACTCACCCTTCAATTGTTCCAAACCTGCTTGCCTTTCTTCTTTCTTTTGAACTCCCCAAAATGTACATCTTTTGAAGTAAGATGAAAACTGATAACCATTGACTTTCAATATTTCCTATAAACTTAGTATTTCTTTTCCCTATTATGGATGTCAATGGTTACAGGTTTTCAGCTTTCTTTAAAATATCTTCTTTTGCACTGAATAGAATAAAGAAACTGATAAAGGTTTAGAACCAATTGAGGGTGAGCAAATAGTGAGTACATTTTCCTTTTTTGTTGAACTATCCCTTTAAGCTTACCAGCGAGTTCCATTTTCTCTGCAATTTCTTGCCATGTAACCTTTTTGTTGATGTTTTTGTTGTTGCTGTGACTTTTATCAGAAAGTTCTCTGTTCCCAGATACCACAAATAACAAACTTGACATCTTTTTTTGTCCCCTGAAACACTTTTTGTCACCCTTTGTACTGGGGTCTTCATAAAAAGTCACATTTTGCTATAGCGCCACCAGTTTCGACCTTTTGTCCAACTGCAGCAATTCCCAGCACATGATCTAAAAGTCAGATCTAAATGAATGACTCATTTCATAAAAGAGTGAAAAAAGGAATAAATGCATCTGGTTTGAATAGCTCTATAGCAGGGGTGACCAAACTTTTTTCTTATGAAGGGCCAAATATCAAACTTGATTGAGGCTATGGGCCGAAGGTAAATATAGTTGCCATGGGTAATTTCCTCATTTATTTAATAATATTAAAAATGACTAGAAAAAATTGCTTTATATTAACTAATACAGTATTTGTTTTATATATTTTATAATGAACTTATTAGTCAAAACAAAATCTCATTCACAACCGATTTACACAAGTTTTTGCCTTAACTTGCTTGCCAATGTCCTTCGCATAGTCCTCTATCTGTTGAATGACTGTATTCATATTTTTTTAAAATCAGATTCATTTACAAGATTTAATTATTTAATTTCAGTTTGCTTATTTGTAGCTCAGTAATAAAACCAACAAATTCAAGCTGCAAGCAGCGATGAAAGGGACCTCATACTAACAAAAAATGTTACGTGAAATTACAAATGACGATCTCTGTTTAAGGTGTTCGCCCAACCCTCTCCTTCATTTACACTATCCTCTAAGTTGGGATGGTGGGCCAAATCAAAAGTTACAATGGGCCAACTTTGGGCATCTCTGCTCTATAGGGATCTACTGTAGTTTTGATTCTAGACTGCTACTCTGCCATCTATTTGTGCTTTTTAATTGTTTAAATGCACCATTACAAAGAACCATTGTCAAAAACTTTCCTGGCATTTTAGTCACTGTTGTCAATTTATGTAAAATATAGTGAAACAAGATTGTCATTTGTGTACACATATTTAAATCGCAAACATTTTAGTACATTACTGCATTCAAACGCACCCATAAGAACAGACAGAATAAATGACACACAATATCAGTGCAATTAAACACTAGTGACTACATCATACAAAATCAAGAAATAACACAAGATCTAGAATATGATAACGGATCAAAAATATTTTCCAAATTATATAAATGAAAACGAAGAGCTTTTTTTAAATAGACACTATAATGACAGACTGGCTAAGTCTAAATTAATAATTACAAAAAAGTTATTGATAAAACAATTTATTATTATTATTAATAATAATAATAATAATAATAATAATAATAATAATAATAATAATAATAATAATAATAATAATAATAATAATAATAATAAAATGAAAACTGTCAAAATATTTTCTTAATTATTTATTAAATATTTATAATAAATATTTAGAATATTTTCTTAACTCTTAATTTCAGCTAGTTGACAGAATTACATTTAATATGATATTATTATTGAAATTGTGATAAATAATAACTCTGCTAAACTTGAATTTTCTCAGTTTCTGTATGATGCACAATACTCTACTTTCAATGAAGCTGCCAGAAAAATCCACACATCTTTTTGAGTGACTACAAAACACATGAATATTTCTGAAAGCACACAGTGTTATTTTCTTAAAGCATTCGCTATGCCTTGAGTTTAGACTGTGCCGTGTTTATAACGCTGCTCCCTGCAACGTTTAAACTGCCAGAATTTTGCATAGATTCTGTTGCTTGTAGTCATTCCATATGTTCCTCAAATGTGCCAACCGGAATAAAAAGAAACATACGCTGCACACAGAGCAATCTTAGAGACCCTTAGGAACCTACACATGAATATACAGACAGATTTTCATAAACAACTTCAGAAAGTGCATTGTACATTGCAGCACTTGCTATGTAAATATGGATTGGTGTTCTTATATAACTACTGTATTTGTGCAAAGAAAAAAAGCTGTGAAATGCTAACACAAACATATTTACTTCTCTAGGAACATATCACATATTGTCAACTCCCAGGCCAAATAATAATAATAGTAACAATTAACAAACTACAACAACAACAAAATACATATACAAATAGAAATGTATGCTATATATAGTGTTACATTTTTATTAATTTATATAGAATATTTTCCCTCAAAATACTTTTTTGGTAGGGCTAGAACTATCACTTTTTAGTCCTTGATTTATCAGGGTTTGCTACAGTAGAACAAACCACAAATGTTTTATGTGGCAAATGCCCTTACAGGAGCAACCCAGCACTGGGAAACACCCATACACTCTCATGCCATTAGATAGGACAAACAAATGGAATGGAAATAGAATGGAAATGGAAATGGAATGGGAATGGGGCAGGGGAAGGGGCAGAGGAAGAGGAAGAGGAAAGGAAAGGCAAAGGGAAGAGGGGGAAGGGAAAGGAAAAGAAAAGAAAGGAAAGGAATGGAAAAGGAAAAGGAAAAGGAAAAGAAAAAAATGAAAAAGAAAAATGGAAAAAAGCAAGGAAAAGGAAAAGAAAGGGAAAGAAAAGTAAAAGAATGAAAATTTAAGAAAAAACTTAAATAACATGCCAGCAAGTTTCTTCCACAGACCAAAGCAAGCATTCAAGGCACACACCTTATAACTAAAGCATGATAATCATCAGTAAAATGCATCACACAGAGTACTGGAACAACAAAACAGTGGTTAATATAACATCACAATCACTGTGAACCCAGTATCTCACATTCCACTAAGAACTAAAATAAACTTTCACATTCATATTAACCACAAATGCATATAATAACACAGGAGTCACCAACCCTGTTCCTGGAGAGCTACCTTCCTGCAGATTTCAGTTGCAACCCATGACCAAACACACCTGTCTATCATTTTCAAGTGTTGCTTCAAGTCCTGTTAATTGGTTCAGGTGTGTTTGATCAGGGTTGGGGCTGAATTCTGCAGGAAGGTAGCTCTCCAGGAACAGGGTTGGTGACTCCTGTAATAACATATGGTCCCACAAGACAAGAGTCACATTCATGTCCCCAGTCTTTATATGGGTTGTACAAACGTACATTCTCAAAAAAGTAGTGGACTGTCTCACCAGTGTTGATTTTGTCCAGACTGATTAGTGTATCCAAGCAATCCAGATTTGGCAAATAATCCCCCATAGTCCCAATATAAACTTCATTAATAATCCAAACTTGCAGTCATTGCTGAGTGCAGATGGTGTGGCAGAGACATACATATGGATAAACTACTTTCTAGTACTGTGATTTGTTTCTTTGTTAGAAAAAGTCACACGGCCGCATGGCAGGATGACTCCTAGTCATGTGACAGGAAATAGCATTATGAGACTGGTTGAATATAGACCACAGTATAGCAATTATAATAGACAAAGATGAAAATGTTTTATTATTTTATTATATATTGACAAATCTTGGTTCTAAATCAATTACATTGACGACATATTTGAAAAAAATATATATATAATAATACACAATCAAATTATTTGATCACACTTTATTTTGATGGTCCGTTTGTTGAATTTAAGTTACATGCCAACTAATTCTCATCAGATTATAAGTAGACTGTTAGGTTGGTGTTAGGGTTGGGGTTAGGGTTAGGGTTAGTAGTGTAAGTTGACATGTACTTGCAAAGTTTCTTATAGTCAGTTAAATGTTTGTTGAATGTGTCTATCAACAGATAATAAACAGACAGTCTACTGATACACAAATGGACCATCAAAATAAAATTTTACCAATAAGTTTGCCTACTTGAAAACAAGAAGTTGTTGATCACTTCAAATAAATTGAAACTTTCCCATTCATATTAACCACAAATGCATATACAGTAATAACATATGGTTCCACAAGACAAGAATCACACTCATGTCCCCAGTCTTTAAATGGGTTTTACAAACGTACATTCTCAAAAAAGTAGTGGACTGACTCACCAGTGTTGATTTTGTCCAGACTGATTAGTGTATCCAAGCATTAATAATCCAAACTTGCAGTCATTGCTGAGTGCAGATGGTGTGGCAGAGACATACATATGGATAAACTACTTTCTAGTACTGTGATTTATTTCTTTGTTAGAAAGAGTCACAGGGCAACATGGCGGATGACTCCTAGTCATGTGACAGGAAATAGCATTATGAGACTGGTTGAATATAGACCACAGTATTGCAATTATACCAGTCAAATTATATAACATATTGACAAATCTTGGTTCTAAATCAATCACATTGATGACATATTTGATAACAATAAATAAATAAATAAATAAATAAATAAATAAATAAATAAATAAACAATCAAACAATAAGCTCTATTTTAGGGTCAGACTGCAACGCAAAATTCGAATTAATTGTAATTACTGTATAAACCTTTATACTTTGACACAATCCTTGAAACCTCAAATTATTTGGTCACACTTTATTTTGATGGTCTGTTGAATTTAAGTTACATTACATCTACATGCCAACTAATTCGCATTAGATTATCAGTAGACTGTTAGGTTGGGGTTAGGGTTGGGCTTATAGGGGTAGGGTTAGTGTAAGTTGACATTTACTTGCAAAGTTTCTTATAGTCAGTTAAATCTCTGTTGAATGTCAGTATCAACAGATATTAAACAGACAGTCTACTAATACTCAAATGGACCATCAAAATAAAATGTTACCTTTAAGTTCGCCCATTTGAAAACAAGAAGTTGTCGATCACTTCAAAGAAATTGAAATGTAGCATGATCAGTTATTCTTTTCGGTTATAGGTCTTAATATGTTTCATTTTCATTCATTGTGGAACAATATTTTAGCCGTATTTTAAGAAATCATTTGAAACATTTTTATTTAAAATGGTTTGAAACTGTCACGATTGTCAGATGCATGCGCTCTGTCTTACATGTTTTTGTTGTCACGTGTGTCAGTGTTGTAACTCCCGGTGATCTAGACGCGTTTGTTTACATCACGTGATCAGCGGGGATCAGTGGTTTCAGCTGATGGCACTTAGCTCCGCTATATTAGAGCGGAGAACCAGGACGTCTGTGTCAGTTCGTTACACCACATTCATGTGTTTTCTGTGTCTCGCCAGGATCGGTTTGGACTCTCTCTCTCTCCTGGAAATTCCTGTGGTGACCCCCGTGTCTAGTTCTGGTTCCACGCTCCTGTTACGCTTGTCACCTACGTTTCTATCTGATAATAAATTATTCACTTGCATCTGGATCCGTTGCATTTTGATTATTACATAAACGTGACAGAAACAAGAAACTATTTGATTTCTATGTGTAAAGCAAATTGCGGACACCAGTAAGGGAGTTGGAAACACTTAATGCCACAAATGTAGGAAAGGGAAAAAAAAAAACATTAAGTGTGCACAATACCTCAACTCATGATGATTCATCTACTATAATTCATCCATGTATAAAAGCTCCCTTGAATTTGGGATTGAGCCCCTGTCAATGTAAATCATGTACAAGTCTGAAATAGGGAGACGGGGGAAAGAGTCTCTAATAAGATCCATTTTCAACAGGTAATGACTTATATAAAAGAAGAGAAAAAATGAAAGAGGAGGTTTTTGTGTAGTACAAGGAAAAAAATCTCCTGGACATTGAGTTTGTTGATTAATAGAAGATTGCTGTTCCACCACAAATGCAGAACTCACATTCCTGCTGTTATTATCCAGCTGCCATTTATTTTTCAGGTTCATGTCATTCAATCGCATATGCTCTAACTCCATCTAAATGCAGATACCTGCTAAAGAAAAGCATTCCACAGTATGCCTGTTTAAAATTGGTTATGCTCACATAAAGCATGCAGTGATTTTTTAAAAAATTGAAGAAAGCAAAAATCATGTGGATGACTTACCAATGTGAACTTGAGCTTTTCAATTTGTGTATAAAGCTGACAGAGATCAGCCTCTCTCCTTATCAATTTTCCACCCTGATGCCGGGCAACATTTTACTGATCCCAGGACAGGAGCTCAACATGACACTTTCACTGAAGCATAATGTAATATGCATCGAATAGACCTGTGCAAAAAGCTGATCATCATAAAAGGTGACAGGAACAGTTCTCACAAAGACAACAGCACATAATAGAGAAAATATCCTGGGTGATATGTTTGTCGACCGACATGGTCTGATACGTTGCTCTAGGTACCTAATCACTAAGGAGTACATCGGCACTGAAATGACCTGCTGCATCGGCGTTTCTCGGCAAATAACCTCTTTCGCTGGATCTGTTACAATCTAACAGGCATTAGGGAGCTTTCACACAGTAAGCAGGTGAAGGGAATGGAATGACCTTGTATGGCCTGGTGGATGTTGCCATGCTTGGCCAGTGTCCTTGACTTTGTCAGATCAAACGGCACAGCGGCGAGTTCCTGAGGGAGCTTTCGGGATTAGATTACCTGTCCTGGGATTGCTTGGGATGGGTGTAGACATATGGGCCATTGCTCTCCAGCCAACACAGGTGATTAGTTTGGTTTAGTGGCTTGAAGTCCTGGCAGTTTGGATGGTAGTATAGTGACTTCTTTTTGTGAAACAAATATGTATTCACCAGAGTAATGCTGAACAGGGAATGGAAGCCTTCCTTTGGGAACATATGTGATGTTTGACACATCCTGTGGCTTTGTTCATGGGCAGTGACTGAGTCTTACTCTTCTCAAAGCATTATGTCTTTGTATCCAGTTGGTCTCTAGGGGAAATTGCAGTCAAGGGAAGAATATGGGGTGTTTTATCCATTCTCTTCAGTGGGCAAGGTTGAATGTAAGGACCACCTTGGATATATATTAATCCATATGGCTGTAGGGTTCAGCCCTAGCATGTGTTAATGCATTTGGAGTTACACTTTTATTAAATATGGGAATATTATATAATTTTGAGATGCAATAACCTCAATGTATCATTTTAATGAATTAAATGGATGATTTAGCAAGTGATATTAGTTTTTAGCTGTCACTGTGCAATTTTTAATAATCCTATAGGATTGTAGTTTGTCAGACTGGACAAAGATGATCCCCATGTTAAACTGAAATATTTTTGTTGTCATAATGTCAGACAAAACAACAATTAAGATGCACCACTAAGATGGACACGCAAAAAAACTCCTCCAGAGTTTAAAGTTATACACATTAACACATTTAGTAACCCGTCTTCTGAAGTGGTACCTCACTGTAAACATAATCAGTTTTCAGTGGTCATTTTTCTCAAAATATGCCTTAACGCAGGGGTGCTCAAACTTGGTCCTGGAGGGCTGGTGTTCTGCAAAGTTTGGTTCCAACCCCAATCAGACACATCAGGGCTAGATAATCAAGCTCCTACTGTACTAGGCTTTCTAAAAACATCTGTGCAGGTGTGTTGAGGCAAGTTGGAGCTAAATCTGCAGGACACCAGTCCCAGGACTGAGAACTCTGCCTTAAAGGGAGAGTTCATCCAAAAGTGAAAGTTTACTCACTATTTACTCGCCCCTGAAGAGTGTGAAGAGTTTTCTTTTTTCTGTCGAACACAAAACAAACAAACCAACTGTAATGATGGATTTTAAACTACAACGGTTTGAACTGTAATTCTGCCAATGACTAAACAGTTATCATTATGATGGTGAAGACTGTACATTTCTAGTCAAACCATCTTTCTGCAATCTTATCCCAGCATTTATAATAGCTAAAAATGTGGGAGAGCATTGTTATTATGCGATTGTGTTGCGTTGCAATATGACGCAATTAAGAGTTCATGTTAAATGAAAAGTAAATCACAGAATACTTGAAAATGAAATGCTTTAATGACAATAAATTATGCTAGGGTTACAACTGAATTAGTTACAAAATAATTGTATAAAATTATAAAACATGAAATGATAAAAATATGATATTAATTGTACCCTGTTTAAATGTAAAATAACCCAAGAGAGAGAGAGGCAGGGACAGGGGAGGGAGAGAGAGAGAGAGAGAGAGAGAGAGAGACAAAGAACAGAGAGTGCCCAAAAAGAGCCTGGTAGCAGTAGAGTCAGATGAGAGCAGGGAAGAAGCAGAGCAGGAAAAACCAGAGTAAGAAAAAAAGCAAGAGCAAATCTTCCTTAACCATGTTACCAAAGCCCAAATACTGACATGCAATCTGACCAATCAACATGTGACTACATCACAAAAACCCAGAAGTCTACACACATATTAACCAGGCCCTGATCTTACCAGTATCTGCCTTTGGAATGTACATGGATCTTCTTGGTGAAAAGACATGTTTTGCGATACGTGTTTGCAAATGATAATTTGATAATTTACATTCTTACAAAAAAAAACAAAAAAATTCTATGGGAGTGAAAGTTACATTTTTTTTTAATTAAAAACTTTGGGGTCAACAGGAGAGGACAAAAAGTCAAACAGATTTGTGACAGGTGAGTAAAGGATTACAGAATTTTCAGTTTGCTGTGAACTTTCCCTTCACAATGATCACAATGGCCATTGATCAGCTGTTAATGAATATGTCAAAGCAAAAATCACAGTCCTCAGATTTTAGCCTACGATTACAGAAATCTTTCAGGACAGCATAAATTTGATTTAATTAATTACATTCAAATATTTGTACTGCAACTTAAAACAACACGAATGTTGACCAAAGTGCTTTACAGACAGGCCAAACACAAGAAAAGAACAGCATTTTAACAATAAGATGCAATAATATAAATATTTAAACTCAGACAATCAATTTGGGGCGCCACGGTGGCCTAGTGGTTAGCACGTTCGCCTCACAGCAAGAAGGCCAGTTGGCATTTCTGTGTGGAGTTTGCATGTTCTCCCCGTGGTTGCGTGGGTTTCCTCCGGGTGCTCCGGTTTCCCCCACAGTCCAAAGACATGTGGTACAGGTGAATTGAGTAAGCTAAATTGTCCATAGTGTATGTGTGTGAATGAGAATGTATGGATGTGTTTCCCAGAGATGGGTTGTGGCTGGAAGGGCATCCGCTGAGTAAAACAAATGCCGGATACGTTGGCGGTTCATTCCGCTGTGGCGACCCCGGATTAATAAAGGGACTAAGCCGAAAAGAAAATTAATGAATGAATGAACAATCATTTGTGGAAGAAATTACACAGTGTGAGATGGGCTTTAGACTTTATTTATTTACAATTTATTATTATTATTATTATTATTATTATTATTATTATTATTATTATTATTATTATTATTATTATTATTATTATTATTATTATTATTATTATTATTATTAGTATCCTCCTCATCATCATCACCATCAACATCAACATCAACATCAACATCAACATCAACATCAACATCATCATTATTATTATTATTATTGTTCATTCATTTTCTTTTCGGCTTAGTCCCTTTATTAATCCGGGGTCGCCGGAGCGGAATGAACCGCCAACTTATCCAGCATGTTTTACACAGCTGGATGCCCTTCCAGCTGCAACCCATCACTGGGAAACATCCAAACACACTCATTCACACTCATATACTATGGACAATTTAGCCTACCCAATTCACCTGTACCACATGTCTTTGGACTGTGGGGGAAACCAGAGAACCTCGAGGAAACCCACGCAAACACAGAAATGCCAACTGACCCAGCCGAGGCTCGAACCAACGACCTTCTTGCTGTGAGGCGACAGTGCTAGCCACTATTATTATTATTATTATTACTATTAATATTATTATTATTTAAAATATGTTATTTGAAAGAATGGATGGATTGATTCTCTCTTGAGACTATTGTTTAGTTCAGTGTTATTGAACAAACATGACAGTAACTGATTTCCTAAATATTTTGATGTTTGTTAGTGAATTTGCTGACAAAAATAAAACAAAACTTAAACATTAGTGATTAAAAAGTTGTGACAGTGTAATGAATATACGGAAACATACTATTGTTAGCCAAACACTGACTTAGTCTCAAATGGCCTCACTGAAATCCGCACACTGATAGTGGTAGCCTATATGTTCCAACTGAAGTATCTCACAATGATTCCATTAGTCGCGTCTTGCAGATGAAGATCAAATGAATATGCCCCATGGTTGGACCCTGATGTTCATTAAAGCTATTGTCAGAGAGACCAATTAATCAAAGCATTCCTATAACGTGCCAGACTAGGATAAATGAAGGTATGTGATAAAAACAGTCATTAGCAATCTCTGCTCATTTTTCACTGCACGAGGAAGGAGGACCAGTGTCCCTTTCTTTTACGTCCCACAGCTATCACCTGCCCACTTCCTTCTTTCTCCCCATATTGCATTTAGTTGCTCATTTACAGCCGAAGTAATGAGGTGTCAAAATCTTCCCAATAGAAAGAGCACAGGACGCCACTCCTGTCAATGTGTGAATAATTAAGGTTGGTAAACTTGTTATATTTTAACAAAGAACTCTTTCCAGCCTTAAGCCATGCAAAAGCATGTGAGTGATAAAAATGTGAATGCTAAAGGCTGTTAGGCTAATCAATATGAACATCTTTAGTAACGTTTTAAAACATTCAAATATTAAACATATGTTTAAACTCTGGATATCATTTTCAAACCTCAATACCACAATTCTTGCATTTTATGGGCACTGTGGCCTCCCTTTATTTCTACCCCTAAAACTTTTCCGATTAGCTCATAAACTGTAGACCAAATTATCGTCTCCGTCCCCTTTAAATTTGATGTGAAGGCGGCGGCAGAATTCGGCTCCTCGCTGACTTTCGTTTTTCACTTGATCAGTAAAACCACAGCTGTGCAGAGCAAGAGAACATGGTGTGTGTTTATCCAAAAATTGTTATAAAATATGCTTATTTGCAGTTCTTTGCTATGGATACCCTTGTATCACTTGTACCCCAATGTCATATAGGTGCAATCGGGTTTCCAATATACTGTTTCCTCAGTGCTCACCTCATAATCACAGCTGTTTCCTTCAGCAAAAATGTAACTCTTAACAAACATTTTACTATTATACCATCATTATTGCCTACCATTATAAAACACATTATAGTCATGCACAGAAAGGATTAAACACAATGACAGAACCACTTAGTCAATGTACTCAACTGTCAGAACCAGTGAGAGAGATAGAAACATCATGTGTTTGTATTAAAAATATTTCCTATTTTAATATTATGATTCAGTTCATGAAATTTGTGAATTAGTTAAAAAATATATATTTATACTGCCACTTTTCTATTTAAATGGCATACATTTATGCATTCATTCATTCATTCATTTTTTCGTCGGCTTAGTCCCTTTATTAATCCGGGGTCGCCACAGCAGAATCAACTGCCAACTTATCCAGCAATTTTTTTTACACAGCGGATGCTCTTCCAGCCGCAACCCATCTCTGGGAAACATTCATACACACACATTCCCACTCATACACTACGGACAATTTAGCTTACCCAATTCACCTGTACCGCATGTCTTTGGACTTGTGGGGGAAACCGGAGCACCCGGAGGAAACCCACGCGACCACGGGGAGAACATGCAAACTCCACACAGAAATGCCAACTGACCCAGCTGGGACTCGAACCAGCGCCCTTCTTGCTGTGAGGCGAACGTGCTACTCACTATGCCACCGTGGCACCCCTAAATGGCATACATATCAATACATATCAATATATATATCAACGTGCTACTCACTACGCCACCGTGGCGCCCCTAAATGGCATACATATCAATACATATCAATATATATATCAATATATATATATATATATATATATATATATTGTTAACTAATTCAACCTCAAACAAGACAATGTTCTCAACCACAGTTTTAGCTAAAAATCGAAATCAGCAAGTTTTTTTTTTTTTTGAGTTAACTGGAAAATTTTATTTTAAAAATATAAAAAACATACATACATTTAATGTTTAAATATTTGTATTTTACAAGACTATAAAACTAATAAATAATATTGAAGGGCAATTTAATTTAGCTAAAATCCTTACCATAAAATTTATTATTCTTAAAATGACATTTTATCCAAAAACGACAACGATATTATTTTATATATTTTATATAATTATATAAATATCTTTAACTTATGAGCAACATAAGCAAAATTGCATGTTTACAGACCCGTATGACACAGTTAATCTAACATTAAATATTGTAAGTAAATAATAACTTTGGATTGTTTCTATAATATAACTTTTTGGGCGCCACGCTGACATAGTGAGTAGCACGTTCGCCTCACAGCAAGAAGGTCGCTGGTTCGAGCCCTGGCTGGGTCAGTTGGCATTTCTGTGTGGAGTTTGCATGTTCTCCCTGTGGTTGCGTGGGTTTCTTCCGGGTGCTCCGGTTTCTCCCACAAGTCCGAAGACATGTGGTATAGGTGAATTGTATAGGCTAAATTGTCCAATGTGTATAAGTGTAAATGAGTATGTATGGATGTTTCCCAGAGATGGGTTGCAGCTGGAAGGGCATCCGCTGCGTAAAACAAAATGCTGGATAAGTTGGCGGTTCATTCCGCTGTGGCGACCCCGGATTGATAAAGGGAGTAAGCCGAAAAGAAAATGAATGAATGAATGAATGAATGAGAATGACTTTCACACAAGTCATAAAGACTATTTTATGATACTTTTGTGGTTCTTTTAAAGAACCACCTTTCACCTGCAATAAATAAATAAATAATCAAAAAGGCGCACATATTCATCACTATATATTTTTTTTTTCTTTTTTAGTGTCATGAACAAAACAAAGTCAAACGGATTTAGAAAGACATAAGGGTGAATAAATGATTTTCATTTTCCAGTGAACTATTCCCTCACTTAACTTTTAGGTTCATACTTTTAAATAAACGTGGTGGCACTTCCAGCCTTGCATTCCTTGCCATTTTTCTACAACTGAAAAGGTCAACAGAGAATTCCTCCTCATCCACAGCAGGAGATGTGGGTATTATAAACCCAAAGGCACACACTCTGAAAATCCATTGGAAATAGTACACCATCCAGCCACTTTTGGCAAGCATAAGACACACTAATCCAAATCTTGCATATAATTCAGTATGCATGCTGTTAGGACAAAGTATGCAAATCTAGATGCAGCCAAATAGATTTCAAATAGTATCTAAACATATAGTAAAACCTTATCCATCACCTGTCAGAATAGCTTTTGTGAAAGCACCACTGATGTTGCCAATTTTTAGGCATGGATTTTGTGTCAAATCTGTATGGGTTAGATGTGGTGCCAAAGTCAAATAAATCATTTGAATTTTAAATGTAATTTCCCACTTGTAAATGGAACAGAATGCATGTTTGGTGGTGATTTGTGTCCTACAGCTCACCTTGCCCTTTACATTCTGGAATTATGTCATAAATCCATAGCAGATGCTGATTAACCTAACAGGCGGATGCTTGCATTTTTTTTTTTTTTTTCCCCTGCTTGGTTTCAGTTGGGTCGGGACTTAAAATGTTAAAAAGAACAGCATCCAACCTGTCAGGCAAGACGGTTTTACTCTGCTGAAGCAATTTGCCCCTTATTGCTGAAGGTGTGAGTAGGAGGGAAAAAAGAGTGGGATAGGTGAGACAGCTGTGTCAGACTTGTTTGCTTTACATTTTCGTCTGCTGTCCCTCTGAAATGCTAAGTGTTAGTCATAGTGTGCATCATAGTGCAAAAATATTGTGTGTTATATTACCATCCTTGTCGTGTCAGCCAAGAGTGTATGTGGAGTACCATTCAAATGACTGGGGCGTTATGAATTTTAAGTCTCTTTTACAAGGTAGAATTTATTTAAAAAGCTAACTTATTACATTTTAAATTAAACAGTCATCCTCAGAAATCATTATAATATGCAGATTTTTTTCCCCCATTATCAATGTTAAACATAGATAAATTGTACTGTATGTAGCCTACTATTGTTCATACACTGTAATATGTTTTTTTTAAGAACAGCGTTTACTTGATTTATAAATGCTATGTACATTGAAAACATAATTTTAAGTTATTGAAAATATGTTTAAAAAGTTTTTTAGTCTTTCAGTATTTTACATTAATCCACCATCACCAGTTGTTTGCATGATCTCTGCATGTTTACATGGGTTTGCAGGTGCTCCAGGCTCCCCCACAGTCTAAAGACATGTGCTATAGGGGAATTGAACAAACTAAGGCCCAATCCCAATTCTATTTTTGTACCCCTACCCCTTCCCCTTCCCCTTGGCCCTTACAACCAAGGGTTAAGGGGAAGGGCTTCAAAACTTACCCCTAAGAATTGGGACAGCACTTCAACACCTGCACACGTCATCATATGTCACCGCGATCTCTTGCTTCACATGAGATCAGACGATCACGACTGCTGTAGTTATTCCAGTTGTGTTATTTTGTTGGTGTTTATCTTCAGGAAATCACTGAAGGCATATATTATGTTATCATAACGATCTAATGTGGCAATAAGATCGTAACTGTACTGTGCATTTACTCCGTGGCCATAATCATCTATGTAAACACACAAAAACAACATTAACATTATAGCAGACACTGTAAAAAGCTTATTCACAGCTACTAGACATTACTGACAGGGTATTCGTGTGTCATCGTGTGTCAGAATGTTGTGGGACGGCTGTACTGGAGTTATGATTTTGGATTATAGATAGTAAAATTTAGCGTTTTTTTTTTTTTTTTTTTTTGCTTTTTTTGAAAAAAGCATGACGGTAAATCACGAACGCGGTTATGAATATATTAAAACATATGTTTGTTTGTTGTGAAAATTTGTAATAACGACAACAAATACTAATTTGTGGATCTCATTACTTCCGGGTTCAGTTGTGGCAGGTGTATTCTGGGAAATGTTCTTACCCCTCCGTTTTAAGTGTGGTCCTGAAAAATCCTCGTTCGAAAGGCCATACCCCTTGGCCTTAGCTCTACGCCTTCAACCTAAAGAGAATTGGGACACCATTACCCCTTGACGTGAACGCGCAAAACAAGGGGTAGGGGTAAGTTGAAGGGCTAAGGGGTAGAATTGGGATTGGGCCTAAATTGGCCGTAGTGTATGAGTGTGTGAATGAGGGTGTATGGATGCTTCCCTGTACTGGGTTGCAGTTGGAAGGGCATCCGCTGTGCAAAACATATGCTGGATGTTATTGGTCAGGCTCTCACGAACCCCAATCACGAAGATCACCATCACCTGCGTACTAACGAGCACACAGCTGCAACACATTCACGAGCACCAGTTAAAAGCACAGCCCTCTAGTCGCTCATTGTCCGGGCTCGTTCATGCGAAAGCGGACACTGAGCGACCACCCAGCGTAGTCATACTCAGCTAACCAAACTTTGTACTTACATATTCTCTGTGTCTTCCTCCTAGTCCTCCTGGTCCTCCCGAGTCGTCCTGTCTCCAAGTTCCTCGTCTTCTGTATCCTCATCTGTCGTCTGTATCTGGTGTGTGCTGTCCATCCTCCTGTGTTCCATCTACCCAGTCACGGAGGAAAAGACCCGTCATCAATCCTGATCCTCCTGGCTATCCCTCATGTGCTCCTTTGTTGTCAATTAATAAATCCACTAACGTTTCACTTACCTCTGTCTCCTGTCCGCTTCGTAACAGAAGCCCGGACCAAACTGTGACAACATGAGCACCCCCGATCACTTTCAAGAGCTGGTGGACCAGTTGAAGCAGATTCTACAACCACCAGCTCCACTTCCCAACGCACCACCAGCACCGAGCACTTCCGCATCCACAGCTTCTTCTTCGGCCCTTCCTTCCAGTCCCATGGCCCGACCAGCGCCCTACTCAGGCGGGGCGGAGGAGTGCAATGGTTTTCTCTTACAATGCTCACTCATATTTGAAATGCAACCTTCTCTATATCCCACAGATAAATCGAAGATCGCCTATATCGTCTCGCTACTCTCTGGACCTGCACTAAAATGGGCCGAAACCATCTGGAACCAAGCCGGGCCGGTCATGAATTCTATCACTACCTTCACGGAGTATTTCAAAGAGGTGTTTGGACGTTCAGATGGAGAGGTGGCCGCCGGAGAACAACTGTATCATCTAAAGCAAGGTACAATGTCTACACAGGATTATGCACTCCGGTTTCGGACTCTAGCGGCTGCTAGTGGATGGAATGAGAGATCGTTACTGACCACTTACCGGCTCGGCTTGGAACCCACTCTGCGCATCCAGTTGGCCGCACTAGATGATACTATGGGTCTGGAGAGGTTCATCCAGCACTCTCTACGATGTTCCGATCGTCTTAGGACCTATCAACAGGACACAGTCTCCCCTTCTTCTGCACTCCTCCGATCGCCTGAGTCAAAACCCCCTCCAGAACCAGAGCCCATGATTATAGAGTCTGGAAGATTGACAGCAGCGGAACGACAGAGGAGGCTGACCCGGGGTCTGTGCCTTTACTGCGGCATCAGCGGACACACCCGTATGGAGTGTCCCCTCCGTCCCATACGGACTTCAGTGAGTGTATTTAGTACAAGTGTCGAACAATGTAATCCTCTTACTTCCACTGTACAAACAACTACTGCCTCTGTTTCTCTCCATGTGACAGCCCTTATCGACTCCGGGTCAGCAGGGAATTTCATCTCCCTATCCCTCTGTCGTCAACTCAACCTCCGTACCGAAGCGTCCTCACACATCTACCAGATACAGCCGATAACACAGTGTGCTCGATCTTCAACCCGTATTCATCGTCAATGTGAAGACATCCTTCTTCAAGTGGGGTTACTACATCAGGAAAGGATTCAATTTCTGGTTCTGGAGGGTGCAAACATGGACATCATATTAGGGCGCCCGTGGCTGGTGAAGCACGATCCCATCATCTCTTGGGGCACAGGAGAGATCAAGAAATGGGGAAGTGGATGTTCATCAGCCTGTTTTCCTAGTCTCCCTCTTCAAGGTCGGAAACCCATTTCCTTATTTGTGACATCCGTCGAGAGTCCTCCTGAGAAGCAGTCCATCAACATTCCTAAGATGTATAGGTCCTTTCAAGATGTCTTCTGCCCCAAGAGAGCTTCCCAGCTACCTCCGCATCGGCCATGGGACTGTGCAATCGACCTAGTTCCAGATGCCCAGTTGCCTAGAGGTAGGATCTACCCGCTCTCGCTTCCGGAGAATAAGGCCATGGAAGATTACATAAGGGAGGCTCTGAGTCAGGGGTATATTCGTCACTCCAAATCACCAGCGGCTTCCAGCTTCTTCTTTGTGGCCAAGAAGGACGGAGGGCTGCGACCATGTATTGACTACCGTATCCTGAACAACAGTACAGTAAAATACAGCTATGCCCTTCCTCTGGTACCAGCCGCTTTGGAGCAGCTCCGAGAAGCCAAGATATTCACAAAGTTGGACCTCCGCAGCGCGTATAATTTGATAAGAATACGTGAGGGGGACCAATGGAAGACTGCCTTCGTGACCCCTACAGGTCACTATGAATACCAAGTCATGCCCTACGGTCTGGTCAACGCCCCCTCCGTATTCCAGAACTTCATTCATGAAGTCCTCCGGGAGTTTCTCCACCGATGTGTGATCGTATACATTGATGACATCCTCATCTACTCCCGGAGTGAGGCAGAACATCGCCACCACGTTGCGGAGGTCCTACAAACATTGAGAAAAAACCAACTCTACCTCAAAGCGGAGAAATGCTCCTTCCACCAAAAGTCAGTTCAATTCTTGGGGTACCTGATTGATCAAACTGGTATAAGGATGGATAAGAGGAAGATTGAGGCTGTTCTGTCCTGGTCAGAACCCACGACCATTAAAGAGCTCCAGAGGTTTCTTGGGTTCGCCAACTTTTATCGGAGATTTATCAAAGATTACAGTAGCATTACAGCACCTCTCACCAATCTCCTCAAGGATAAACCCAAGAGACTGGTATGGTCCAGTGAAGCAGCCGCAGCCTTCCGCCTTCTCAAGAAGGAGTTCACAAGGGCCCCACTCCTGACTCATCCTGACCCAAATCGTCCTTTCGTGGTAGAAGTGGACGCCTCCACCACCGGCGTCGGGGCAGTTCTATCCCAACATCATAATACTCCGCCCCGACTGCATCCCTGTGCCTATTTCTCTCGGAAGCTGAGCCCGGCGGAGCAGAATTACAGCATAGGAGACAGGGAACTTCTAGCGATCAAGCTCGCATTGGAGGAGTGGCGACACTGGCTGGAGGGAGCTCAACACCCGTTCCAGGTGATCACAGACCATAAAAACCTCCAATACCTCAAGGAGGCCAAGAGGTTATGTCCACGTCAGGCCAGATGGTCTCTCTTCTTCTCACGCTTCAATTTCTCCATTTCATATCGTCCAGGATCCAAGAACCTTAGAGCAGATGCTCTTTCCCGTTTGCATGAGTGTCACGATCTCGAGGAACTTCCCACTAAGATCCTCCCTGAACACATCTCCGTCTGCCCGATCACCTGGAACACTCCTCCAGTCGTTGCCACTCAGGAGGTTCCCACTCCGCCGGGATGCCCTCCTCATCGGCAGTTCATTCCACCTGAACAACGGGTAGATCTTATCCACTCTTTACACACCTCACTAGGCACTGGACATCCAGGGATCAACAATACTCTCTCGCTATTGTCCCAACGATTCTGGTGGCCAAATATGGCAAGGGATGTGAGGCGATATGTTCAGGGCTGTAAGGAGTGTGCCCAATCCAAAAGTCCACGTCACCTACCAGCTGGAAAGCTCCATCCCTTGCCGATTCCGAACCGTCCCTGGTCAAACCTAGGAGTGGACTTCATGACTGACCTTCCCTCGTCAGAAGGTAATACCTGCATTCTGGTCATTGTTGATAGATTCTCGAAGTTTGTAAGATTGATCCCTCTGAAAGGTCTTCCCACAGCCTTTGAAACCGCAGATCAAATCTTCAATCAAGTCTTCAGGTCTTTTGGTATCCCCGAGGATATCGTGTCGGACAGAGGTCCCCAGTTTATCTCCCGACTGTGGAAAGCCTTCTTCAAGCTCCTAGGTGTGGCCGTCAGCCTCTCCTCAGGATACCATCCCCAGACTAACGGGCAAACGGAGAGGAAGATCCAGGAGGTGGGACGGTTCTTGAGGACCTTCTGCAGTGGTCATCAGAACTCCTGGAGCCAGTATTTGGGTTGGGCAGAGTATGTCCAAAATTCACTGCGGCAACCCACCACCGGACTCACGCCATTCCAGTGCGTACTGGGCTTCCAACCACCGCTCTTCCCCTGGGATGGCGAACCATCTGATGTCCCCGCAGTGGATCACTGGTTCCGGGAGAGCGAGAGAGTCTGGGACGAGGCACACCAACATCTGCAGAGGGCAGTTCGCAGAAGTAAAGTCGTTACCGATAGGAGGAGGTCTGAAGAACCCAGATACACACCCGGACAAAAGGTGTGGCTATCTACCCGGGACATCCGTATGCGACTGCCCTCTCGCAAGTTAAGTCCCCGATTTGTTGGTCCCTTTACCATCTTGGAACAGGTCAACCCTGTCACCTATAAGTTACAACTACCCTCACAATACCGCATTCACCCTACCTTCCACGTCTCACTATTAAAACCTTATCACGACCCTGTTCTTCCCTCCACCGAGCCTGACCACGAAGAGGAACCCCCTCCTCCACTGCTCCTAGAAGAAGGAGCGGTCTACGCAGTGCAGGAGATCCTACGTTCCCGACGTCGTGGTGGGCAGTTAGAGTACCTGGTGGACTGGGAGGGTTACGGTCCCGAAGAAAGAACATGGGTTCCCAGAGCTGACATTCTCGATCCTAGTCTCATGTCGGAATTCCATGAGAACCACCCTGAATTCCCAGCACCTCGAGGAAGACCACCACGGCGTCGGCGGTTTAGGCCCTCAGGAGCGGGCCCTGGGGAGGGGGGTACTGTTACGGATTGGTCAGGCTCTCACGAACCCCAATCACGAAGATCACCATCACCTGCGTACTGACGAGCACACAGCTGCAACACATTCACGAGCACCAGTTAAAAACACAGCCCTCTAGTCGCTCATTGTCCGGGCTCGTTCATGCGAAAGCGGACACTGAGCAACCACCCAGCGTAGTCATACTCAGCTAACCAAACTTTGTACTTACATATTCTCTGTGTCTTCCTCCTAGTCCTCCTGGTCCTCCCGAGTTGTCCTGTCTCCAAGTTCCTCGTCTTCTGTATCCTCATCTGTCGTCTGTATCTGGTGTGTGCTGTCCATCCTCCTGTGTTCCATCTACCCAGTCACGGAGGAAAAGACCCGTCATCAATCCTGATCCTCCTGGCTATCCCTCATGTGCTCCTTTGTTGTCAATTAATAAATCCACTAACGTTTCACTTACCTCTGTCTCCTGTCCGCTTCGTAACACTGGATAAGTTGGCGGTTCATTCTGATATGGAGACCCCTGATGAAAAAGGGACTAAGCCAAAGGAAAATGAATGAATGTGATGGCTTTTAAAACTATTTTACCTTTGGATCAATGTAAAAGTCTTTACTCCCAAATATAAAAATTACAATAAACGAGTATGTGACGAAATTGGTATAAAATAATTTTCACTTCACAAAATATGCTTGTAAATAAAAAAATAAAATAAATGTAATTAAAATAAAAAGGAAAGTTGAGACATTGAGCCAATTTTGTCTTTTAAAACATATGCCGATGATCTTCATTTTTATAACAACTTAAAATACTTTGTGAGGTGAATTTGACTGTACCTATCATAATTGTTGTTCAAATATTTCTGATGCGGGGGTAGCACAGTAATTAGCACTGTTGCCTCACACCAAGAAGGGACTAAGCTGAAGAAAAATGAATGAATGAATGAATGAATGAATGAATGAATGAATGAATGAAATAATGTTTCTAATGCAAGCATAGCCAAATGGTATCAGCATCACTATGATTAAAAGAAAAGACAAATGCAAAAATCAGTGGTATGCTCATGCTGCAATATCACTTTTAAACATCAGAAGTAAAGAGAAGATCCCTCCTATTGATGGATAGCACCTAAACACACCACACAAGCTTGCCATAATTCATGGTTTTAATCACATCTAATGTTATGTGCAGAATACTGGGGAACACTTTTTAGCCACTAGCTGTTTTCCCCTCATAGTGAATAAGAGTTCCACTCCTGCAAATTAGTAGGAAAAAGTATTTTCCCCATTTCTATAAATGCAATTACCCAACTTGACACAATCTGTCATGTTACGGATAATAGAAAATTAGATTAATTTGTGTCCAGTCCAATATTTGTTGATGCTGTGTACTGCAGGATATCGTGTCATATTAAAATGAGCAGTGTTTAATGAGCTCTCCGCTGTGGGAGTTCCTGCAAGGATCAGGCAATGGATCTTCCCTGCTTTTCAAATGTTCAGATGGACAGTTCTGTGGGCAGAACATGATTTATACAGTAAGTAACTTTACAAATTAGAATTTTTGTCAATTGGATAATTGTCGTTTTTTTGTTAAATGGGAAAATAATATGCCCTAAAATGTATTGTAGGCCAGATTCCCAAACTTTTCAGCCCACGACCTCCAAAATAACAAAGCCAGTGACTTGCATCACCCACTATCTTCGAAGGTTATAAATATACAACACACAATTCCACACATACACCAAACAGGAGAATATGACACACAAAAATCCAATATTAATTTATTAATTTGTTTAATGTTAACATTAACCAAATGAGGTGAGTGGCCACTATGTTTGAATCACAGCACGTACATTCTAGGTTTACATTTGGATACCACCACTCAAAGATCATCCTTCACTTTCAGTTGTGGCCTGTATTTATTTTTAATGTATGAGAGTGCTGAAAGGGTGTCGGAAAGTTTAACCTGGTGCTGTAAAATTGATCTGATGCAACTGATACTATTTCTGTGTCATTCATCTAACAGAATTCTGTTAGATTGCAACTCCTATAGGAAAATAATAATAATAAAATAAATCGAAAGGCTGATGAGTTTTTATTTATATGTTGTTGTTTTTTATGTAACTACACAGAAAAAAAAATATTCAAAGATGATTCCTTGGATTTACAAACGAACTACACAGAATATGGATTTACAAACAAACTACACAGAAAAAAAAATATTCAAAGATGATTCCTTGCATTTGCAAATGTTAAGTGGTTGTAAACAATTTATTTGGGCTGAGTTTACTATACAAGAGCCAACCATTGAATTCATTAGGCTGATGATTCGCCAGGAGTGGGGCTCAGACCAGACAAGTTTCTGCATATTTGTGTGATTCCAACTTTTATAAATGAACCTAAAGAGACACTTTGTTGTTTAATTTTATTGGTGATTCCTAATATGAAATTTAATCAAAAGCTTTGCAATGAATTTTAGAGAATTTGATGTTTCCCCATCAAGACAGAATGCCCGAGCATACTGTCAGAGAGGTGTTTCAAAGATGACCACCGAGTGAAATGACTTGCTTTAAAGAGACTTTGCTTGTCTTAAAGGGCCACGAAACCCCCCTGGCTCAGCTGGTTGTTTTCACACCTACAGTCTGGAAAAGCTCAGAAAAGTGGGTGTGTCCAGCTCTGTTTAGGTGGGAGTGTCAGGGGAGGGAATGAGGGAAGGTTTTGCATAAAGATGGGAGTTTCCATTTGTGCACGCGCTCATTTTCGAAAAAACGACGCACACACACACAGACGCAGGGGGAGAAAGAAGTGACTGTGTGAAGTGACATCAGTAATCTAATTATTAGCCAAATTATTAATTTGTTGACTTTAGCGGCAGTTTGGTGCTTATATTGTAATCCAGGAACTTTTCCTGCATGTCCCCCGTGACAAACGAGATGTGAGAAACTATTAAGAGTGTTGTTTTAATGTAGTGTTTGATACCGCGCAGCGTAAGGGAGAAATAAAATCCCTCCGCAGACTATCCTGTCACAAAATTCGGCGAAAATTCTACACAAAAGTAATTGTTTGACTGCAGTGTTTACACTCGGAGAGCAGAATGTACAGCGGATCTTTCAGTCTTTAATATTGTACGTATATTAACGTACTGTAAACTCAGTAACAGTTCATCATTTTGACAAGGTCTGTCTTTAAACACTGACAGAGTTACGAACTCTACGAACTACTAACTAACTACGAACTGAATAAACAAACAAAGAGCACTGATGGCTTACCAAATCTGTAGACAATCTACATAAACTGGAGCGGCGTCTGTTTTATAAGGAGACGAGTGACAAAACCATTTCCAGATGCGGAAAGCTCTCGGGTGAAAAAATAAACTAAACCTTCACTACTATGGCTACAGCTGCAGCACATAAATACAACACTGGCGACCTGCGTCTCCTTCCACTTGTTTTGGAAGTACACACACAGTCTTCAAAGCTCTCGTGCATATTAATGAGTTGCACCGCAAACCCAGCAGAGCGCGCTGATTGGCTTGAACAAAGGCTATGTCATGAATTAATGCTGCACGCTCACTGACGTCAATTTGTTCACGCCGGGACAGACCTCCAGTCACCACGCGGGAGAATACGCATGGATCTCATCAGCGTGACGCAGCCTCAAAAATTCGTTTCAAACCGGAAGAACGAATTTGCTCGAAATAACGCAAAAACAACCAATTTTCACTTTTTAGTCAATTATATGTGTCCTATTAGTGTTTATAGCAGCGTGGGACTCATATATGACTGTCAACAGCTCAAAAAATGTGTTTTGGTGTTTCGTGGCCCTTTAAGGGGACTTTGTAGTATAATACAGTGGTCTTCAGTATTCTGTCATATTTTTTTTATTACCATAGTTGATGTGTTACCATAGCAACTATAAAATTACCACAACATATTCATTCAAGTACTTTATTATAGTATTTATTTGTTGTGTTTTTTTTTTTTTTTAATTATAGGATGAGTATTGGAATTAACATAAACTATGATTGAAATGCTTTAGACCTCTTTACACCAAGAAAATTAGCTATAAATATGATTTGATTTTTAAATGGATTTGATTTATTTTTGAACAGAAATATCATACATTAAATATCTTTAACAAAAAATACATTTTTACATGGTCAACAATAGAGAGGGATGCTCTATAATAACAAGCTTATTATTTTCCCACCCCATTACCACACACATTATTCGTCTATTACTTAAACTTATTTGTTCTTTTACTTATCTCTTCTTTTTACATATAATAATATAACTATAACAATAACTATTAATTGAGAGAAAATGAGCCAGAACACACATAACTTAACTATTGTGGATCCTTACAAGTAAAAATGAACATTTCAGTTTCTGAAGACATATAACACTTATATCCATGACTAAAATGGACAACGTATTTTGAGCTGATTTTGCGCTGACTGAAAAAATGAAAAATAAATAAATAAATAAATAAAACAGGCGATAGAGTATAGACCTCAGAGCGTTAAGTTCTGCTTATAATGATGCTGGTTGTACAAGCAGTACGGTCCAGCCTATCGTTCACACGTCCAGGTTTCAGAGAGGGCAAGCAATTAAATCTAGCGCTACGGTGAGGTTATCATTCAGTCCATGACACTATAATGAAGAAAGCAACCTCAAGCCTTTTAGAAGCCACAGCTACTAAAGGGTTCTAGAGGGCATAACACATGAGAAAACTACTAAACTTATGGTTTTAGCTGAAAAAAGCACTGCTAACTTGACTTCAGACCAGTTTTATTAGCTGGTTACACAGGGGAAAGTTTATCAATGTCCTGCTGTTGAGAAGTGATTAAGAGATCAGCCAGTGAAAGGCGAATCCCAAAAGCTCTCTCATTATCTGGGAATTATTGCAGACATGACAGAATCACAGGAACATCAGTGGGAATGCCTTATGCTATCTAATGGTAAGATTACAGCAATTTAGATGCAATCTCCCTGTGTGTTCCAGATCTTCACCCAGCAGAGCAGGTTGATTAATAGAAGAGGAGCTTCACGCCATTGTCTTATCATTTCATGAAGCATATACGCTCTGAGGAAGCCACGAGGGCTGTTTGTTTCTAATGCATGGATGTTTTGGTGATCTTAATGTTTATTAGACATAACAGGACAGTTAATTTAACTTCACAGCAGTATGTAAATGGTGAACATGTCAGGGCTCTTTTTGATGGCTTGTTCTTTCTTTTTTATATATATATTAACAACCTCTGACTCATTTCAAAGCATTTATATTCTGACATTTTACTGGACTTTTGAAATGCCTTTTATGTATGAATCACATTCATTGTACTTTGTGAAAAATAATGAACAGACATCCTTTAGGTGCATCAGTGAACACTTTAAAAATGAGTAAGAAAAAAATATTAATATTGATATTTTAAAGTGTTTTTATTCCTTTAAAGGTGTCAAAAATCATTTCTTATTTAGACTTTGTGTTGTTTTTAGTCACAAATCTAAAGGTCTTTAGGCATTTTCTAGACATATGTCAAAATTAATTTTGTAAATTTTAGTTTTTTTCTTAAAAGAAGCAAAATAACAAATAATATCTGTCAGTGTGGTCAACAAAATAATACTATTTTTGCTTTGAAAGAAGATTATATTGCTTACCTCCTAGCAGATTATTTTAAAGCCTGTGGATAAAGCTGTAACTAAACAAATACAGCTTTTCAGTACACATTATATATTGGCAAAATATTTTGTGCAACAAAGATCCATAGCAGCTTTTACCTTTGATGATCTATTTGTCCCTTGTTTATAATGTAAACACATACTGTGTATCAGATACAGTCATGTCTAATGTAAACAGGTGGAACAACAACATTAACAACAACAACAACAACAACAACAACAACAACAACAACAACAACAA
>CAIGQQ010034734.1:5958955-5981169 GCA_903798035.1 Danio albolineatus | reverse complement strand
AACAACAACAACAACAACAACAACAACAACAACAACAACAACAACAATAATAATAATAATAATAATAATAATAATAATAATAATAATTATTATTATTATTATTATTATTATTATTATTATTTATGGGTGGTACCATGGCTCAGTGGTTAGCACTGTCGCCTCACAACAAGCAGGTCCCAACAGGGCCTAATAATGGAACAAAGCCGAATGAATGAATGAATGAATGAATGAATGAATGATAAATAAATAAATAAATTAATAAATAAATATATAAATAAATAAATAATTAAAACAAAAAGGCACACAGAAATGCAACAACACAGTACTGGTGCAGCACAACCAAGTTTTGCCCCCGTAGGCATGCCTTGGGTAAGAAGTATTTATATGTAAGGTAGAAAACTCAAGATTACTACTGAGGATTTATCTCCATGTGGAGTGGACTTTGTGGTTTGTAGATATGCAGCATCCCAACAAGGGAAGAAGAAAGTACACAGTATGACCCCCTTTAAATAATTTGTTACATTCAGATATACCACATCCTTTGCAGTCCAGAAATATAGCCAACTCATCCATATACATTATATTACATATACCAATGCTGGAGTCAACACCAGAATTTAAATAATTAATAAAAAAGGTCAGTGTCTAGTAATACATTGTTTTTAGGGACTGCATTCTCTGACTTCAGCTGAAATCCATCAAACACTTTCAAAGTGTCACAAAAAAATGGAAAAGATCGATAAGAAGCGTAGTGTTTATAAACAGTTTAAAAAGTGCCTCTGAAAGAGTAATTGTTGTTTGTCTGATGCCGGTAATTCATCTATCCGCCCCCCCCATCTCATCTGCTGATGAGCGGCACTTTACAGTCAAAGCACCTCATGATGTTGATTCATCTCTGTCCCAAAGTTAATTAGGGTCATTCTCAACATGCGTTCTCTAAAATGATGTGGAAAAACTACACAGGCACACACATATAAATATAAGGTGTCTTATATTTACCTTTACTTTTTTTATGTACAATTGCTTGCCATTATATAATGTGTACCAGTCAACCTGCACATGAACACAAATATCAGGCAAATAACATGAGCAATTTCAATGTATTTAGGCATATATATATATATGTGATCAAGATGATTGCTTGAAGTTTAAAGCAAGCAACAGAATAGAGAAGGAAGATAATTTAAGTGACTTTGAATGTGGCATGGTGATTGGTGCCACACATGCTACTGGTTTCAGAAACTGCCAATCTACTGGGATTTCACTCACACAACTATCTTTGAAAAGATATCTATAATAAAGGAAGTGGTGAGAAAGACATGATGTCCACAAAGTGGTTATGTGGGCAAAAAAGGCTTGTTGATGTCAAAGGTCAGAGGAAAAAAGACAGGCTTGAGTAACAGAAAGGCAACGGTAAAACACAATCTAACTGTAAAATCAAATGGAATGACTCCCTTTCACTCAAATATTAATGAAACCTCTTTGTTCTGAATGCTATAGAAACTATATTTGGCACTATACTGTTATCAGCTTTATATATGTGTTTTGATGCGTTAGGTGTCAATTTGATGTTGTTTTGACATCAAGGTAGTTTACATGGATTGCAGTGATACATAATCCAGTGTAAATCTAAAGTTTTGAATTAAAGCTTTCAGATGAAGAACAGTTTTTGCTCCCACTTCATATTAAGTGCCATTTCTTAAATGATATTCCTTTTTGTGTTTTTATTTTTTGGGTCAAAATGGCATTAATTTGAAATGGATTTGTGTGAAATGGATGTAAAAAGGTTTTGGTATTAAATTGATTTTACATTTTTTAACATAATGCCTGCTGAGAAGTTTCATGAAGTCAAACGTTTTGGAATACCTGATTCTGATTGGTCAGTTGCAACATTCCAAGGTATATTATTCTGAGATAACAACCGCTAAAACTAACAACAAAGGCTCATCTGAGTACTATGAATCATTAAACGTTCACATCCATAATGCTTGTCATGCCACTGTTTTTGTTTTTTTATTCCATACTTAAAATACTTTTTACAGTGCACTCATTACAAGCAAGTTCTACAGAAGAGCATCTCTGAATCCACAACACAATAAAGCTTGAAGCAGGTGAGCTACAGCAGCAAAAGAGCACACCAGTGACAGTAAACTTAGGTTACAGTTTGCACAAGCTCACAAAAACTGAATAAAAGAAGAAGGATTGCTTAGTTTGATGACTATATTCAGAAGGTAGGGTCAGAATTTGGCATAAACAACATGAACGCACAATTCTTACTTTTTATCAAAGGTGCAGGCTGCTGAACATGCAAACTCCACACAGAAATGCCAATTGACCCAGCCGAGGCTCAAACCAGCGACCTTCTTGCTGTGAGGTGACAGTGCCACACACTGTGCCACCACAGTAGTAATTAAACGTTTTTGTTTTCACGAATCCACCAGAGGTCGCTGTCAACTGACCGACTGACTGACCGACTGACCAATCAACTGACCCACCCTCCTGCTTCCCTAAACCCAACCAATAGTGTTTTCAAATCCCAAGCAAAGAAAAGCCCTCATCTGATTTTTACCACGTTTTCAGATTTTACCACATTCTCAACCTGTTATTTACTTTTTTATTTTATTTTTTGGCTTCTGTTTTTGTCTTATTCGCTTTCTGAAACCGTTCTTTGTTGGACTTGAACCCCGTCATCGTGGTCAACTTCTCTCTACATCTCAAGTCCACCTGTGTACATGACGAGCTACTGGACAAACTGATAACAGCAGGAAAACCATCCATATAGAGGTAAGCGGTCAGCTTGTAAGAGCGAAAAGGAACAGCATCATACCGCCCTAGCATTCATTTTAGAGATGAAATTCAGCCATACTGTACATACTTCTGGCTACATAATTCACAATCTCCTGAAATGTGTATATATACTGTAGTGTTAAGTTTTCAGAATGAGTCTGGGTTGGAAAAACAAATACTACGGAAGTCGCTGACTACATATTTTCAGCGTTCTTCAAAATATCTTCTTTAGTGTTTAATAGAAGAAAGAAAGTCATAAAGGTATTAAATAAGCAAAGGTTAAGTCAATGGTGACAGAATTAATTTTTTTGGGTGAACTATCCCTTTAATGTGGTTAATTAGTATACCACATGTCCTGTTATGTGCGTCACGGTGGCGCAGTAAGTAGCACGATCACCTGACAGCAAGAAGGTCACTGGTTTGCGATTGTGTGTTCTCCTCATGTTCGCGTGGGTTTCCACAAGACATTTGTAGGGCATAGGTCTCAAACTCCATTCCTAGAGACCAGCAGCCCTGCACAGTTTTGCTTCAACGCTAATCAAACACAGCTGATCTAACTAATCAAGGTGTTCAAGACTACTATGGACTATGAAGCAATTGTGAGTTGGAGCTGCAGAGCTGTGGCCCTCGAGGAATTGAGTTTGAGACCATTGATATAGGGCAGGAATGCTCAGCCCTGTTCCTGGAGATTTACCTTCCTTCAGATTTCAGCAACCCTTTTAAAACACACCTGCCTGTAAAACTGATCATGATCGGTAGAAAGGTATCTCCAGGAACAGGGTTGAGGGTATACCACAAAGACATGTGGTATAAGGTGAATTGGGTAAGCTAAAATTGCCCGAAGTGAACTGTATGTGTGTGAATTAGTATGGCATCTGCTGCATAAAACCAACGCTATACCACAGCAATTCGTAACTTTTGATTTAGTGGCTAATTCTTATGAATTCGTACGATCCAATTAGTACTGTTTAGTACGATTTGCACTGTTTAGGGGTGGGGTTGGGTGCCACGCCTCCTTTTTTAAATCGTACATTTTCATACGACTGAACTCGTATGAATACGTACAAATTTGCCACTAAACTGGCAAAACATTAAATGCTTACATTTTCTCTTGAGATCAGGCTGGTAAAACATATGCTGGATAAGTTGGTGGTTCATTCCGCTGTGGTGACCCCAGATTAATAAACGGACTAAGCTGAGGAGAAAAAGAATGAATGCATGAATGAATGAATAAATGTCCTGTTATATACATTCAAAAATAGGTAAAAAAACAAAAAAGTCTTCTTGTAACTTGACGGGGAAATAGTGTAATACTGAACGTGAGAGATTTAGTATTCAAAGGATTTTGATTTACAATCAGTGTCATTTGTTTTTTGTTGTTTTTGTTGTTGTTGCCCCCAACAGAAAGAAAACAAAATAGATGTATAAATATATTCCAGTACCATAGGCAAGCCACATGAATAAAAAATAGATCCCATTTCAATTCATCATGCACTGTAGACAAATGAATTGCTACCCGAACATCCAGTGTATTCTTACGAGAATCAATGTTTCAAAAAAGCCTCACAAATTAAATAACCTTATAAATCAATTGGCTAGTCAAAGGGGCTGATTAACATAAAAGGAAATACAAACAATATGCAACGTGAGGCCTTGAGATATGCTACACATTATATTGCTTTCATACATATAACCTATGCCCCCTATTTTCATTTCAAACATTGTAATGAAAGGCTAAAGTTAATTGTGGCTCTGCAGTCTGAGGGAATGTTTGTTACTTTTTTTTTGTTTAAAGATAGGTCATGTTGTCTGAGCAACATGCAAATGAATCAGCAGTTAGTTCAGAGAATGCGAATATCTAATTGCCTGTCCTCCACTGAAATGAATAGAAGATATATTGCATCTAAAGATGACTCTCTCACACACATGAATTGTTTATTACAGATTCATTTTTTTTGCTAGGAATATCATAGATAATTTATATCATCTTAATAATCTAATTTGTTTACTTTAAGAATTCATTTCTGTATTCTTATGAAATGTAATGCGCATTTCTGTCTGCTTTATCTCTGTCTTTCATTAAATGCACCGATTAAATCTTGCCAGAAAATTAAATCTGTGAAATATTTTAATTTAATCTAGATTGATTTCACACTTCAATGTCAATAATGATTATTTTATCAGCAGGCACAATAAACTGCGGGATGATAATATTTGATTTTCAATTTGTAGTTTTATTGAGAAATTATGCACATTTATTAGAACACATTTTATTATTCAGTGACAAATCCATCAATCACTTTCAAAATGAGATCATTTTGATTAGCTTTGATGAGCCCTCAGTTAGAGTGATAGGGATAATTTGACGTGGGTGTCATGCAGATATGAATAATTCGACAAAGAGCATTAGGAAAATAAATTAAAAATAAATCTAAAACCAAAAGCATCTACAAACCTAGGAAAATGAATTGCTTCAGTATATTTTCAAATTATTATTCCTAATTAATAATAAGCATTTAACCGCAGAGAGTGCATGCTTTTTTTGTGATGTGAACATCCAAATGGAATGTTTGTTTTAGAGTCTTTATAGTGCCTGAAAGTGCCGAAGCTACAAGCATGGGGCTTTTTTTAGTTAATCACTGGAGACATATAAGCAGAGATGATTAAGCGATTATTGTGCCAGTAATATCATGATCTAGAACATTACACAACAAATGTAGCCTCACACATGCTCCGTTTTCGCAGGGCCGTGTTTCATCTCCTTGTAAAACTGTTTCAAGCCTCAATAATTTTCAAACATGAAAATAATACCAGAAGTTTGGCTCCAGAATATTACATTCGTTACACACTTGAGTTCAAAGCGAAATTCTCAGGGTATCAGGCTGTGGCATGGTCTTAGCCGGTTTGCTTTCAAATCTCTTTGCTTCTTTCAAATTACACATCAAAAAACAAAACTGGATGGAGAAATACTATGGCAAGCCACTTTTACAGTTAATCTATTAGTACATTTAAATCTATAAATCATACTATAATCAAGAAATCAGTGTCTATTTTTATATTACCAGTACTTATTTGTTTAGTACCTAGCATTTATTCCATTACGTAATGCTTATTTGTGGGCTACTAGTTCTTAGTTTTAGGTAATTGGGCTTTTTAAAGGTACTATAATTATTATTATTTTAAAATATGTAAGTGCTGTATTAGATACTAGTACTTCATTCATTCATTCATTTTCTTTTCGGCTTAGTCCCTTTATTAATCCGGGGTCGCCACAGCGGAATGAACCGCCAACTTATCCGGCATTTGTTTTACGCAGCGGATGCCCTTCCAGCCACAACCCATCTCTGGGAAACACATCCATACATTCTCATTCGCATACATACACTATGGACAATTTAGCTTACCCAATTCACCTGTACCACATGTCTTTGGACTGTGGGGGAAACCGGAGGACCCGGAGGAAACCCACGCAACCACGGGGAGAACATGCAAACTCCACACAGAAATGCCAACTGGCCCAACCGGGACCTGCCCCAACCGGGGATCGAACCAGCGACCTTCTTGCTGTGAGGCGAACGTGCTACTCACGCGCCACCGTGGCGCCCGATACTAGTACTTATTAATTATTAATGCCTGTTACTTGTATTCATTTTTTAAGTAGTAATATGTATTTATTATACACCAGTATGTTTTTGTAACCATTACTAGTGACAAATCTTATCTAACTAGTCACAACTCATTTTTACTCATCTTTTGTTATATAAAGGCTCAATTAAATAGCCTATCTAACATATTAAAAATAAGTAATAGTATCAAATAAGCATGTTCTAACATCTACTGAACGAGTAGTGTCAAATAAATACAAACAACGAATAAGTACTAGCATCTATTTATTAGGTTCACTTGTCCAGATAATATGTTTTTGTAATAAATATGAATAAATAAAATTAAATAATAAGATTAATGAATTAATACTAGTTTTCAATAAATAAATTAATAAAATCTATTAAATAGGTGTTGGTTTATAACTAATAATAGTTATATTTAAGCTCAATGTAATTTTTCTTTTATCAGAAGTACTATCATAAGACTAACTGCTGCTTGGAATGTGTTTTAGTTAAAACTGAATAAATTATATCTCAATCACAAATCACCATAAAGATTAATGGTAAACAGTTCAAATGTAACAATAATAATAATAATAATAATATAATAGTAATAATAAAATAATTACTATTTGCTATTAATTATGTTCTAGTATTAATTTAAAGTTACTAGGACTGAATGAATCAGTACTAATGTCTTTTTACAGTTTTTCTCAATTGCTTGGCTCAATTCTTGATTAAAATTTTCATTTTTCGAAACAGTGAGTTTAGATCTCTGAACAGTTAGCCTATTGTACACTTCAGAGTGGCATTTCTTATTTATTTAACCTGCCTTGGCCAAATTACTGACACAATAACTAGGTTTTGAAGCATGAATGAAATGTTTTGGGTGAGTAATTACATTTTGCAGACATGCAATAATGTTCTGAAGTGTCAGCAAAACAGTTTTTAGATTTGCACTCACAGTTTAGAGAAGTCTGTTTTGAAAAATGTGCCAAAGCAATTGTGAAAAACTGTAATAGTTTATTTAATTTAACAGTAAGTAGTATTGAATAAATAAGTACTTATGCATTTTAAAATAATAATGATAATAGTACCTTTAAAAGCCTAATTACCTAAAACTAAGAACTAGTAGCCCAGAAATAAGCATTACATAATGGAATAAATGGTACTAAACAAACAAGTACTGGTAATATAAAAATAGACACTGATTTCTTGATTATAGTATGATTTATAGATTTAAATGTACTAATAGATTAACTGTAAAAGTGGCTTGCTATAGTATTTCTCCATTCAGTTTTGTTTTTTTTGGTGTGTAAATTGAAAGAAGCAAAGAGATTTGAAAGCAAACGGCTAAGTTTATTACATAATATGCACTAATTCTCATTAAATTGACTGTTAGGTAGGGGTTAGGGTTGAGATTATGGTTAGGGTTAGTGTCAGTTGACATGTACTTGCAAAGTTTCTTATAGTCAGTTAAATGTCTGTTGAATGTCAGTATCAACAGATTTTAAGTAGACAGTCTACTAATACTCAAATGGACCATCAAAATAAAGTCTTACCACAAAGTCTTACTGTGCAAGGGACTTTAGTTTGTATTTAAATGTCTATACTGGGTTTTCTTTTTATAATCCCAGTCCAAATCCCAGCCTACTAAATCTATGAAACAAAAGAATTAACTTACAAATTAATTCATGGCATTGAAGATAATAAATGATATCAGTAGTATATAAGCAATAAATAAATCAATCTAGAAAGTCAGTATTTGTAGCATGACAACTTATACTAATATTGTCACGGATTGGCCAGGCTCTACCACCACTCTCACACAGCGATCATCATCACCGGAGTTCTAATCATTCACTGCTGCATCCTATCACCTTGAGCACCATAAAAGCACACACCTCACACGACTCCTTGTCCGGGCTCAGTCCAACGAAGCGTACTCATTTGTCTTACTCTTTGAGTGATCACAATCCTTAACATACCTGTTGCTATTTACCTGTCCTCTGTTTGTTTCCAGTCAGTCCAGTAATCCTGTGACCTGTCAGTGGTGTGTGCGCCGTCAGTCCGTCCCGTATTCCTGTATCCTGTCTGTGGTGTGTGCGTCGTTGATCTGTCTTCCCCGTAATTCCTCTGGTGTGTGCATTTGGTCATCCATTCTCCTCCTCATCCCTCCTGCTAATGAGAAAGGACAATAATATCACCCCGAACTTCCTTCAAGTATCTAATACTACTCATCTGTTGCTCTGCTGTTCAAATAAACATTTATCATTATTCACTTACCCTGTTTGTCCGTCTGCTTCCCTAACAAATATGGCTTAAATCATAAAACTAGTCATGAAAACATGAATGCATTTTATAGCTTTGAACAGGGAAGCTGTAAATCTGATGTTTTTGCCTGCACAATAAGGCTTCATTTTCTATTTCTTTCTGTCGTTATTTCTTGGAATGATGCTCTCTGGTTCGGCTCAGTTTCACACAGTTTGTCTGAAACAGACTGCATTCTTATCAAGTCCAAACCAGACCAAGTTCATATTTGATCCATCCATGGTTTTTGGTGTTTTTCAAGGAATATTGGATTGTTAAGAAACACAATATGTTCGACATCCAACTGCAGCCATAATATACAATTTCCCTTTGCAAGGGCAGAGCAGCTGGTACCTATACAAATCCTTTCATCTGCTGTGTTCTATCAGAGCTCAAAACGTTAAGCTCTGAGTCTATAAGGGTAAATATTTTCTGTTACATGAGTTTATTTCATGTTGACATTCTTCTCAGCTGAGAGGATGGAAGCTTTGTGCTCTTGAATTAAAGATGATTTCCTCAGTGTTAAAGCGGCATGAAATTGCATCTGTTTGAAAGTGCTTCCCGAGACCTACATTTCTCCAGTCAATTCTCATGTCATTGCCCAAATAGTTCCTAGGGAAGCTGAGGGCATGGACTTTTTCAATTAGAAACTGCTGCTGGTTGCTGGTTTCTCAGCCGTGGAAGGACACGTTACATGGACAAAAAATGATGAAATATTCACCCTAACAATGTGGCTCACTGGTAACTTGTTTTGTGTTGTGAATGAGGCAGAACTTGGATTGACATCTCTCAGTAACATTGCGTCTGCTTGGGAAGTTGTGTAAATTTCACACAAAGGATGACAAGTATTTTGTTAAAATGAAAGTTTTAAATATTATTATACATTTGAAGGGATCATTTATTCATTCATTTTATTTTCGGCTTAGTCCATTTATTAATCTGGGGTCGAACTCGAATCAGCGACCTTCTTGCTGCGAGGAGAATGTGCTACCCATTCCGCCACCATGTCGCTTTTTTAAAGGGATAGTTCATGTAAAACTAATGAATAAATAAATAAAAACATAAATGTTGGAAACCTGTAACCCTTGACATAGATATTCGTTTTTCTCTTACTATGGAAGTCAACGGTGACATCTTTCTAGCATTTTTCAAAATATCTTCTTTTGTCTTCAACAGAAAGTGGAAACTTTCTCTAGATTGGAAGTTTGGAACCCCATTGAGAGTCTTCTTTTGGGAGGTGAACTGTCCCTTTAAAATAGTTTGAGTCCCCATCACCATCCTTGTGAAAATGGCAAAGGGAATCATTATCATAACATTTTTTTTTTTTTTTACCAGCTGATAGATTATAAAAAATTAACAGCCAATATGAATCCATCTCACTTGGATTTGTTATTGGGCCAGATTTATTAAACATAAAATTAGCATGAGAGTGCAATCCCATACAAATGTGGATAGGAGTGTAAAATTCTCTGAGTGACTCTCACCCATGAACAGCACTAAGTGTCTGTGTTCTGTATTTTTCTATTGTCACTGTCTGCAGCTTTTTTAATAGATGTCTTTCCAGCACTACAACAATGTCACTTAAATCACCCTCTACTTCAGCAAATTGTCTACATATTTTCATTTAAGTTGTGCTTAGTGTCAACGAAGGTTACACTAAATACTGACTTTTTATTGTTGTTGTTCTAAAAAGTGTTACGTTTGTTAACAATTGTTCATACATATTTCCGATATTCTGTTGGCATCTTAATTAGCATAATGCAAATAAAAGTATTATATAATACGTAATATAGTATTATGTCCCTTTACATCATTAACAAAGCAACAACTATGTTATACGATGGCTAAAAATGAATTTTAGCTGTTATTTAATGGCTGAAATATCAGAAAATGTACTTATTCAGATCTTAGTGGATAAAATGGGATGATTTGTTTAAATATCCTCCCTTTAACATGGACATGGACTGTCTGTGCAAAGAGGAAAAATAGACAGCTTATGTGGACATCCACAGACAAGTTACAACACAATTTTACAGCAATTTGTGACATTTTAATTCAGAGATTCATTCGTCTGACTCTTTGCAATCTTATTCTTAAACTACACTAATATTTGATCATCCGCTAATGACAGTTGGGTTTAGGGGTGAGGTTTAGGGGGCACTCTTCCTTTTAAAAATCATATGTTTTCATACAAAGGAACGTGTGTAAACTCAATCAAATAATCCAGATTTCTGACAATCCATAATATAGTTATTTTCCTCTTGAAATCAGGCTGGACATTTCAGATGACAACAACAGTTTTTCAATAACATGATATGTGTGTTTTTGGCTGGTTTAGGCATGTCACGAATGAATACTGCAAATTTACATGAAAACTACTGGGGAAAAAAAATCACAGAATCATTCATACAAAACGACTGATTATTTTATACTGTAAATGAAGCAAATGAAAAAAAATCTACAGGTCAGAACAAATGATTCTTGAATAATAGGGTCATTCAAACTGCATTCCTGAGGGTTTCAATTATCTAATAAATGTCTCCTTTTTGCACAGTGAGTGCAAAAGACAAGATAATGTCATCTTTCACATCATTAAAACAACAATTATGATATCATCGGATACAATAAATATTGCACACCCTAGTGTGTTCACTTAATATACCTATCAACATAGTTGACGTCCTTGGTGTTAAGCTGAGAGGCCAACAAACCTGTTTACACAACTTGCAGATATTCCCCTTTCTGATAAGTGCAACACTGCAGAATATATGCAGAGCTTGATTACATGTTTGACAACCGGCGAGAGACCAAAGTAATTTGTATGCTAATTGTGTCCCTCCTTTCCTCCCTATATTTACATTTCAAGGAAACGAAGAAGATTTTTTTATTGCAGAATAAAATTTTAAGTAAATTATGAGAAGTATGTGTTTACATATCATATTTGCATGCAAATTCATGCCATTTGCATGAACAAATCTATATCCTTTGCTTAGATAAATGTCCTGACACATGACTCCCAGGCCCCTGGCTGAAATATCATCCAAAACTCACTACAAACTCTTTTTTTAACAGTATGATGGTCATCTTTCAGCCAATGCTCCCAATTAGAGTGGCATAAAGCAGCTTGACATACAGAGAATGCCAATCCATCACAAGCAGGCCACTCTCAATGGGCCCCATTCTCAAGAGAGGCAAGCTGCAATGAGATGAGCAGGATGAAAAAATATAAATAATATTCTTGCCAAACTAAGCTGTCCTCTGGTGAGTTGTGGTGCAAATATCCCAGAGGTATCTGTTGTGCAGGCTTACCAAGATCGCTGGCTAACATGTCTGAGATACTGAGAGAAGGCAATTAGCTACCGCTCCAGAGAGTATCATTCTCCTCTAATGATTTCCTGCTCTCCTTTTTACTGTCAGTACCATACTTAAGGTTGTCTCACATATTTTAATTCACCCATCATAACATGAGAAAATATGGACCTTAAGTATATGTGATATGTTTTCAATTTCTGCAAAAATTACTGCATTTTAAAATCAGATTGAAAGGGGTCAGGGGATGGTTTGAAATGTTGTATGGAAATGGGAGAAATATTCTGCCTTTTATTTTCTGCATTGAATATTGTATGAATCAGTTTTGGGTAAATTGAAAAGGACAGCGAGGCAGTCTGTTATTCCCCCTGGAGTTTGAGCCCCACTCGGTGTCCACTGTATTCTCATTTTGTGTTACCAAAGGTAAACAAGACCATTGCAGGTGGACAAAACTGATGACAGTGGGCAATTTTGAGAAACAAGCAGTGCCAAAGTTTATAATAGTGAGTTGTATCTGTCAGTGGTTGAGTTTTAACAATGTGTTATTGTTTGTGGTATTGTTTAGTTTTGCTGGCTGTGCTCAAAAATAATAGAACAATTGTACCAACTTTATTTTACATATAATATACAGTACACTGCTGTTTAAAAAGGTGATAGAATATTTAGAAATCGTTTGTTCTACCTTGTTATATTGAGTGATATTAAAGGTCTGACAGCCTTTGAAAATTCAAAGTTAAATTACTATCATTAGAAACTTGTCTTTTTAAATAAACTATCAAATAAATCCAGTTGTTGTCAATGAAACTAATTATTTGTTCCAATAAATATTTTTTTTCTTAACTCTTATAAAGTTATACAGATATGTGAGAAAATGATTGAAATGCGTGAAAAAAAAGATAGGAAGACATTTAGATATTTCCCCTTCAATGGTGCATAACATAAAAAGATTTAAGGAATCTGGAGGAATTTCAGTGCATAAAGGACAAGGACGCAGGCCTAAGCTGAACAACTGTGATCCCTCAGGCAGCACTGTTTCAAGAATCGTCATTCTTCTACAAGCGACATCACCACATGAGCTCTGGACTACTTTGGCAAACCTTTGTAAGTACCACAACATGTAAGTACCTTTGTAAGTACCACAACACGAACCACAACCACAAATTCCAGTTAAAACTGTACTGTGCCAAAAGGAGGCCATATGTTAACAGTGTCCAGAGGCACACAATTCAATTTGTTTATTTTTTCACAAACCACAAAACATCAGTTAGAAGCTTAATGGAATTATTTTAAAAACTGCAACAACTATAATATAAGATGTACTGTATAAAAGATAGATGAAGTTGAAAGCACTATCATTTGCTGTGTTACACTGCATTAAAAATGATTTCATTTAGGCATTTTCCCCTGTATTTATTACATATCTCCCATGAAAATAGTAAATATTAATTTATTCTGAATAAAATAAATGAATCTTAAGAATGATTTGAACTGATGATGATAAATTGTTGCCACCCTTAGCAAACATAAATAAAAAGTGCAAACAAAGCAAAAATGTATATATTTTGTACAGCTTTCCTTGTTGATATTTACCAAGGGTGCCAATGATTTTGGCCATGGCTGCATATATACACACACCTTCTAGTGCAGTCAAACAAGAATAACTAAAGTCTGCAATAATATACAGTAGTACTTTCCCCACCTGTGTGTGACCTATATAGTGTGGCCCTCATAACTCTTGCCTTTCAAGAAATTTCAGGGTAAAAATGTTCCTCCACAAGTGACTCGGGAGAGGTTGAATAAGTAATCAGTCAGTGCCAGAAGGACTTGTGAATTCAGCATTAATGAGTTTGCAGCTTGCCTGTGTTCACTCAAGAGCAGCCGTGCTCAGTGAAACAAAGAGCAGGCTCATTCCTCTGGAGCCACACACGCCATTATATCAATAAATGTCCTACATGCTGATAGTTGACTCACCTCTACATGTGGTAGTCAGTTCTCTGACGAACTAAAAGCTGAGTACATTCTCGTTTTCTGACTCAGTTATGTATAGCGTCTTCAGTTCTTTTGCAAATCAGATAATTCCATATTTACTTTTTTATTTTTATTTTTTTTGCAAAGTAGCTCTTCAGTGTACAATAAACAAATAACTAAAAAATAAATGAATTTATTCAATTGAGTTATCTTTTGTTGAAAATTAGCTTTCCACTTGTTAACGTTGAACTATGGAATAATCCCACAAATGATTGTTGGATGCATTAAGGGGCATTTCTACTGTCTCATGTCAGGTAAATGAGTAACACTTGTTATTACAGCTGTGATTTGTAATTAAAATAACTGCACACAAATCATTTAATATGTGTTATCTAATTGTTAGTCCAACATTTGTTAAGCATTAACTCTACATTAACAAATAGTAAGCAGTTTAAAAATACAGCTACAAATGCTGTATTCTTGATTTAAAAGCACATAGTTAATGATATGAATGATATAAAATGATTGCATTTTTATATCTAATGATTACTTTAGTTAATGATTCCTTTGTTATTATCAAATTAAGTAATTCATTATTTATAAACCAGTTATTTACTTGGTGTTTTGAAGATCATTTAGAATGAGTGAGTAAATGATTAACAAGCTATTCAAATGAATATTTATACCTCTTATGTTTCAGGCATATAGTAATAGCTTCTTTGTATGTTAATAAATCTTTAATTAACACAAATTGTTATTATTTTGTGAGGGGACTATTTATGCTTTGTAAATCCTTTATAAATGACAGTTAAATCCTCAGTTGTATGCATTAATTAAAAAAGAGAAATAAAGGACAGAGTGGTTGTGAATAAAATAAATATTAATTTCAAGATACTGTACAAACATGAAACTGTCAGTCAAATGAAACACAAATCTTTGCAGTCTTATTTGATACAGTTTATAGTTTAAACAACAGTATAGTAATTTAACAATGTAATAAACATTTCAGTTATTTTTTTTTTTCATTTTCAGTTTTAAGCGAAGTTTAAAGTGCACAATATTTGTACAGGTTATTTTGCAAGAAAAGGTTGTTTTGAACAGTGTTTTTAGGCTATTTTCATTAATTTTCTACTCAGTTAGACTAATCATTTCAGACCTGCAAAACCAGCACACAATAGATGTTGAATATTCCCTGACGATCTCTCAATGTTATGCTGTTTTTCTCAGGGTACAAATCACAGAAAAGTTTGTTAAAGCGCGAGTGTTATTACCACAATGCAGGAAAAAATAACAGGCCAGCTCCAAATGTAAGCTGTAAAGCATTTCATTTTGCTTTATTGGAATAATACCATAAATAAAAACAGAAACTAATTCTATGACGCAGATTTTCATTTACATCTTTTTTGGAAGAAGATGTAAACAAGAGGTTTACATGTGCCAGTTTGACTCAAAAAAATTATAATTTTACAAAAAACAGAAAAAACTATTGTAATGATTAAATGATTAAATGATTAAATAAATGATTAAATGATTAAATAAAAACATAAATAATAAAAATCCACTGTGCTTTATTTTATAATTCTATGATTTTCATTCAAATGGCATAGAAAACCCACGGCTTATTTTGTAGTTACTATAATTTTTCTCCAAATGCCATAGTACTGTAAAACTATGCTTCATTTATAGTGATATGTACTATGTGTAACCCCACCGGTACTAAACCACCCAACGCACTTTCGCATGGGAGTCGGTTGATCTAACGAGGCTAAAGACCATGGTCTCTAGCGTCTGTGGCTAGAGCACCTTTAGAAGCCAGAGGAATGAGGTTTACCTCCACAGCACTTCACTACCTGGTGTCTGTTACACTCTCCCCCCTAAACCTCACTCCCATCTGGGTCACAGCACCAGTTTAACCTCGCTGGTCCTACACCACCAAACCAGCTTTGAGCTCAAACCGGCAACCTTCAGCATGGGAGTCAGTTGCTCTACCAAGGAAGCTAAAGACCAAGGCCCCGAGCAACTGTCACTAGACAAGCTTTAATCCTGGTATATACTTCTGCGTCGAGTGATCGGCACGACCCACCCGCCTTGCACATTTTTGTGCATTTATACTTCTGCACGCTGTTTGTGTTGCTCTGCAATAGCACTTCCGAAATGCTAGCTAGCCGTAGGTTTTAACGTTCCTCTGTGTCGAGTTTCTTCGCTGGTGTTTTGTTTTTTCTGAACGCTACCTTAATGTACAAGTGGCTCACACTCGCTTATTCAGAGGTGGGAACCGGTGGACATGCAACAACTTTAATCATAAGGTAAACATAAAACAACAGTTTCCATCTAGAGCTCCTTCACGGGACTCGACACTTGTAAACACTCGCTCCAAGGGGCTTGCGCAGCTCTTTCCTGTGCCCACACTTGTCACCACTAAGGTGACCAATCTCAGAGCTTGCGCTACGCGTCGTTGCGATGTGTCGTAAATTTTTTTGAGAGGTGCGCGTCAGTGTCAGCTACGGTCACAACGAGGGGTATGTAACCGTGTGAAGGCTGGGCGTGCGATTGACACAGAAGTATAAATCAGCCTTAAGAAGTCAGAGGAGTGAGAAGGAGTGAGGAGTGCACAGTACATCACTAGCTGGCATCTGTTACATATGGTTTCAACTCATATGATGCACAAAATGGTTTATTTTTTTAGTTACTATGATTAAACTTCAAATGGCATAGTAAAACTATAGTTCATTTTGTGGTTACAATGATGTTATATATATATATATATATATATATATATATATATATATATATATATAAAGTCTCACTACTGCAATAAACTGCAATGAAAGCATGGTTAATTTTCGCAAGGGAAGACAAAATGTTTCTCAATAAGCCATTCACGTAAACATGCTCATTGTCAGAGAACATATGTACTGTTAATATGCCTGCCTTCAAACTAGAAATGTGCACAAAAAGAGGGCTGTTTTTTCATGTTCAATTACAAAAAAAGGTGCCAGTTTGTAATTGTGCTGCAATGTATAATCCTTTTTTTTCTTTTTGTTTGTCTGCTTTCTGTGAGCGTGAGTTAGACAGCCCTTGAGAAGATGATCTGTAGGGTAATGAATTCAAAGGCAAAGTTTTCTCTTTGACTGTCACAAAATCCATGAATAAATTGTATGGCAGACAGCGTTGTGTACTAACACACTCACGTTTGACGTGGCATATGTCTCCTTTCACCTGAAAGCACAAGTCTAAACATCAATCAAAGTCCTTGCCTATTTTTGTTAAATAAACTTTCTTCTTGCCTTTGTTTTGTTCTCTTCTTCTTTCTGCCAGGTGACAGCATTTGCAGGAAAATGGTTTAAGAAGCTTTTTTTTAAGTTGTTTTGTAAATTTTTTCAGAATAATTATGGATTTATTGAAATTATTATATTGATTATTTTTACCTTTCCAAATCATTTTCAACTGGAGCATAGTAAATGTGACTTTTATTTACACCTTCAGAACAACAGAATCAAGCCCAGCTTTTTGAGTGTGTAAACAGTTTATACACAACACCTGACAAAAGTCTTGTTGCCTATCCAAGTTTTAGGAACAACAAATAACAACTTGACCTCTAGTTGATCATTTGGTATCTGAAGTGGCTTATATGAAAGGCAAAGGCCTCTAGATTACGCTAATTTTACCAAAATAAAATATGATCATGTCTTGATTTTCAATTATTTAATTGAGACAGTAAGGTCTGACTTTGCTAAGGCAAAAGTTTTGTCACTTAACAAAAATAATGTACAGTATAGAATATAAAGTCATGGAGCTGTGGAAAAATATTAATATTGTGTATGACTCCCATGAGCTTGGAATAAAGTAATCTGGAATAGCAAAACAAAGCAATCTTGCAGGACTCCCAGAGTTCATCAAGATTCATTGGATTCATCTTAAGTGCCTCCTTTTTCATCTTACCCTAGATATGCTCAACAATGTTCATATCTGGTGACTGGGCAAGCCAATCCTGGAGCACCATGACCTTTTTTGCTTTTTAGGAAATTTGATGTGGAGGCTGAAGTATGAGAAGGAGCGCTATCTTGCTGAAGAATTTGCTCTCTCCTACGTTGATCCCTCAGGCTCTTAATGTTGCCATCCACTCTGCAGATCTCTCACATGCCTCTATACTGTATGTAACCACAAACTATCATATCTCCTTCACTAAACTTGACTGATTTCTGTGAGAATCTTGGGTCCATGTGAGTTCCAATAGGTCTTCTGCAGTATTTGTGATGATTGGGATGCAATTCAACAGACGATTATCAGAAAACTCTACCTTCTGTCACATTTCCATTTTATTTGTTGCTCTTACAACTGCGGTCAACATAAGACAGTTTTTTGAACAGGGATCAATGACAAGTGTAGATAATGTTGCAAAATGTAATGTTGCTAGGATGAAGAGAACCATGTTTTTTTCAGTAAGGGTGTTTCTCTTAGGGTTCCTCATAACTTCTAATAACTTGATAATAACTTGTCCTACTGTGTTATGCATACAGCTAAGCAACTGCAAGCAGTACATGACAGAGCTGCTCTGCCAAGATCTGGGTGCACCATTGTTTTAGGCATGAATGGCACTACTTGCATGAAACTGTTAATAATAATAATAATAATAATAATAATAATAATAATAATAATAATAATAATAATTCCTTACATTTATATAGCACTTTTCTGGGCACTCAAAGCGCTTTACACAATGGGGGATCTCCTCATCCACCACCAGTGTGCAGCATCCACCTGGATGACGCGACGGCAGCCATTTATTATATTATATTATATTACATTTATTATGTTATAGTTAAATTATAATAAGGCAGTGTATATGCAAATAAAATTATTTGGTCCCATTGTGTTACACTTACAATGTAGCCAGTATAAGCAGTACATGGCAGAGCTGTTCTGCCAGGATCTACATGTGCCCCTTTTAAAGGCAGTAATGGCACTACATGCATGAAACTGTTATAGTCTTTTAATACTGTAGGACAAATTACATTATTTGGTCACACTGTTTTAGATGGTGCGGTAGCTAAGTGGTAAGTACTGTTGCCTCACAGCAAGAAGATTGCTGGTTTGAGTTCTGGCTGGGCCAGTTGGCATTTCTCTCCGTGTTTGAGTGGGTTTCCTCTACACTGTTAGAAAAAATGTGCAAAATTTGTACCTTAAGGGGTACAATGGCTTGTCACTGGGGCAGTACCCTCAAGGTTACACCCGTTGTACCCTTTCACATGGGTACATATTTGTACCCCAGCCGTATGTACCTTCATGGGTCAAATATGTACCTCTGCTGACTAATTTGTACCTTACTTGGGCTATGGTACAATAATGTACCTTTAAAAAAGGTACAATTTCTGTTCCACAGGGACAAATTTTGTACCCTTTATTTTCAGATTTGTACTCCATACACAGCACATTAAATTTCAATTATCACGTTTATTAAACAATATCAACATAATTTTCACAGGATGAATGTTTAAACATTACATAATTTTAAAAGAACAAAAAGCAATCTTTTCCAAGGAGTACAAACTGCACGATAATTGTAACTTTATGCCTTTAACATTTATCACAAACACACATTTAAAGATTCAAAACAATTACATTGTCACCTTTTCAAAGGATGAAAGTTAAGCTATCACAATGTCATACCAGATGCATAAACTTAAAAAAAAAAGTTGCTTAAACATTTGACACAGCAAAACAGCTTAATATTAAAATGTTTTTTTAACATCAGTACATGCCATTACACAGCATTTTTCCCATTGTAACAAAGTAATTTTTCTAAAACAGCACTAGACCTCATGAAGTATATTTTTGCTACTGCACTGCTTTCTAAATTTTATAAAAGCATCAAGAATCTCAAAGCAATCTTTTTCTGTACATTGGAACATTTCATTAAGTGTCACTTATACCCTTTATAACTGTAGATTTCAAAAACACATTTGACCAAACAATATTACACATTTTATTTAAAAATTTGATTTTAAAACATTTAAGAAACAGTTTATCAGCAGAGTATGTTTCAAGTGAGAACGTCCATCTGTCTTGCTTTACAACACCCCATTCAAAGTCAACTCTTACTGTATGTGTATGGAAATATGAATCATACACCAGTATTAAAAACTTGCCACACAAAAAACAGTGACACAAAGAAACAAGTTCAGAATTGACATTTTAAATGTATTTCATTAGGAAAGAGTCATTTCTTTTCCATTAGCAGTCACATATGCACACGTCAACAGTCCAATTTGAAACACTGAATGTGTCAATCAAGGATGTTGGGCAGAGAAAATTTTTCGCATTGTTTCCTCTTGTGCTTCTCAGTTGATTTGGGCAATGTTATTGAAATGTTTATAGCTGCTAGTCTTTAAATACTGATGCACAGACTAGAAACGCATGCACCAAAGGAAACGCAAAGATCCAAGCATTGCTGTTTGACGCAGACCCAGCAATACCAGTTCTCTCTGACAGCTGCACCGAGTTGTTTTTCTTGTCATTTTGGATCTCCATCTTCACATTGTTGCTGATGTTCAAATTCAAATTGTTGCTTTATCTTGGGGAGTTGCTGATGTTCATCCTTTGCATTCTTTAAGTAGCGTGGATAAGCCAAGCTGAAAATACAGTAAACAGCGGAGGATGCAATAATGGCTTTTAACTCCTATTCTCCTACACTTTGCAGAGGACTTTCTACCATCTGTAGAGTTTGGTATGGAGCATCATCATCCCACTGTGAAAAGAAAAAAAGCACATCAATAAACAAAATCTGTCAGAACTGCATAATATCTATCAGTGTATATTAAGTGTTTAACCAACAGTTCCCAAACCTCTCCCAGTGTAATTACTGTAAGCATTCAACTTTCTCTTCAAAGATATGAGGGAGCAGAATTAGAGCTGCACCAAAGTCAGAATCTATTGCAAAATAAAATCATTCATTCATTTTCTTTTCGGCTTAGTACCATTATTACTCCGGGGTCGCCACAGCAGAATGAACCGCCAACTTAACCAGCATATGTTTGATGCAGCGGATGCCCTTACAGCTGCAACCTATCACTGGGAAACATCCATAACCTCTCATTCACACTCATACACTACAGACAATTTAGCCTACCAAATTTACCTGTACGGTATTTCTTTGGACTTGTGGGGGAAACCAGAGCACCTGGAGGAAACCCATGCGACCACGGGGAGAACATGCAAACTCCACACAGAAATGCCAACTGACCCAGCCGGGGCTCGAACCAGCGACCTTCTTGCTGTGAGGCGATCGTGCTACCCACTGCGCAACCGTGACACCCTAAAATAAAATAAAAGCAAATAATGAAGTACTCTTCAATAATTTAATAATATAAAAGGACCTGTTTTTTAACAACAGGAACTATTTGTATTTTTATGAATTACATTTTTTTTTTTTTAATTGAGGAATGTTCTCTATATAAAGGGTTTGTATATGAGGCCTGGGAGTTTGAACTTGCTAGATGCAGCTTGAAAAAGCGCTAAATGATCTCATCCTAGAAAGAAGGGTTTGATCTAGCAAAATTATTATTATGTAAGTTTTATGTCAATACCTGTTAGATCATCTGCAAACTTCTCTTCTCTTGCTTTTTTGTAGACTTTGGCCAATGGAGATGCCTTTTTTCTTAATCAAGCATAGGCACCTTTAGCACAATACTGGTAAAGCTGTCCTCAAAGCTCTGACTTGGTTGGAGATGGTTGATGAATGCATTCAGGCAGGTTCACCACGACTGAAAATAAACAACAAGGAAATTAGTGATTCACTTTAACCAAAAACATTATCTAATATTCTTTGCTGCCATTTACCTTTAGTTATCACTGTACAAACAGTTGTAAGCTTGAAAGTACATATGTGTTTACCACAAAGCTTGAAAATTAAAAGATTTTTACAATAGTCATAACATTTATAATAGTCATTTGATCCTACAGTTTGGCTTATACTGACATTTAACTTTTATCTTAAACTGAGAACTGATTTAAAATGTGTTATCTCACTGACAAGAGTATTTTTTATAAAGGGTCACAAACCTTATTTTACTGGATAAGCAGAGCAGTCGCATTACCCTCAAAAGAAGATGCATCCTTAATTAAGACTGAGATTAAGATTAAATTTAAGATTAAATTTAAGATTGCATAATGAATTCCTAAAAAAAAAGTGTATATATATATATATATATATATATATATATATATATATATATA
>CAIGQQ010034734.1:5940420-5958855 GCA_903798035.1 Danio albolineatus | reverse complement strand
ATATATATATTTTTTTTTTTTTTTTATTAACATAGTGATGAATATTTTTACCCAAAATACTGAATGTAATGAAAGATTGTACTTACATTATTACACTCTATTGGTTCTTCGTCCACTTCATTTTCTGAAAGAAAAAAAATCATAATTGGTGTGAGCTTGAGGTTAACAGCAAAAAAATAAAAAATAAACTTTTAAATAAGCAACTCAAAGGTTTGATATTGTTAAATGACCTGCACCTCGATCTGACACGTCTGATTAGGACTCTCTTGGACATGCGTTTATAACGTTAAATGTTATTTAAATATGTAACGTTGGAAAATAAAACTGGTATGAATCAACATGGGTCGAGTGATATGCATAAATTAACGTTATATTGTTTCAGACATAAAGGAGACAGCCATTCACGCCTGTACTGAGCGAACATGGACGTTAGCATAAACTTTAGCTTACCAACACTAAGGAATTCCGAATTCATAAATAACGTATGCCATAAAAGTTAACGACATTATCCAAACAAAACTAAAAGTGTTTGAACTGTTTCTCTTGACGTTTCACCGCTGTTTTGTCAGAAAATCCTATTGGACAACACGAATTCAAAATTGCTGGCTGCTATGCTAAGCCAATGTTAATGGATAATATTCCGCGGCAGACCCGCAAAAAATATATCATCTAATGTGTCACAAAATGTAGTTTTAAGAGTATTTCAGGCGAGAATGTAGTTGTTTTAAACTCAAACATGTAGTTTATACACAAAGATAGCGCGTCTTTGACGATGTTCTTCAGTGAATGCGGACTCTGTCAGCGGGAGCTGCGTGATTCTCTCCCCCGCCGACAGCAGCTTTACTTCGGCCAGTTCATCTCGGATCTGCCGCTGGATTCAATTTCCCCATTGTAGTTAAAACATGATATTTAATACATCTTGTGTATATCTAACGGCCAGTTTTTGGTCTTTTAAATCTATATTTGTTATCAGGTGTTTTGTTTTGGCAGTATTATTATTTTTTTACATTTTACAATTGTTTTATTGATTAATTCATTTATTTATTAATGCTACCCTGCTGTACTCTGTCTTTCTTTACCAATCTGGTTACCTTCTTGTACTTTATACATGTATGTTCATTGTAGTAGTTTTTTTTAAATATGATAATCAAAGACAGGTCTGTGTATAATAAGCCATTTCACTTCACATTTATAGGGATTTATTTCTAAAATCAAAAATATTAATTTATAATATTAATTATAAGGCCACGTTTTATATAATTAAATCGTTTAATTGTTAATGTAGAGTTTTTTGTTCCATTTCTTCCAAATAACCAACAACTCATGATATAAATGAATGACCATTTCAGACACGTTGACTTGCTCCTTTTTTCACACAAGTGATTGTACCTTTGTTTGTGCCTTAAATGGCCCAAACATGGACCCTTTGACAGTTGGGAACATATTTGTACCTTTTTTACCCTTAAATGGTACATATAAGTATCTTAGGGTGCTACTTTGAACCGTTGAGGGTACAACTTCACAATTTGTACCCCAAGTGTCACAAATGGACCCCAACCGTACCCTTTTTTCTGACAGTGATAGGTACTCTGGTTTCCAAAGACATGCGCTATAAGTAAATTGAATAAACTAAGTTGGCCGTAGTGTATGAGTCTGTGCGTAAATGGAAGAGTGTATGTGTGTTTGCCAGCACTGTGCTGGGTTGCGGTTGGAAGGGGATCCGCTGCATCAAACATATGCTATAGTAGTTGGCGGTTCATTCCACTGTGGCAAATCCTAATAAATCAGGGACAAAGCTGAAGGAAAATGAATGTAGTCTGCAACGAACAAGATTATCCTCACCCATCTAACCACTCACAAAGTGGCTGTTGCCACTTCATCATCGCACACGATGGTTGCCGCCAGTCTGCCAGCTCACAAAATGGCCACAACCAGTAAATCAGCTCACAAGATGGCCACTGCCAGTCTGCCACAAGCTCAAAAAGGCGACTTTCTCTTCTCTTCTTTCTCACTTCTATTCTGTCATGGTTTCTGTTCCTAAGTTTTTTTGAATTGCCATCACCTGAGCTACAAGAATGACAGACAGCGCATGAGTTGCTAGAGCTGCCACCACCACCAGAGCTTATTAAATTAAATAAAAAAAGCCTAATCCCAACATTGTAGTCATTATTTTATCTGGCCTTGTAATGATAATATGTAGAACAATATTTATGATATGTGGAAATTATAAGTGTATGACAATTGAATATTATTCAGACAGTGATTTGTGCCCATGTTTTTTGGAGATTAAACCAAAGACTGAACAAAAATGCTTCACAACTACTACAGAAAAAATGAGCATATTCTAATATGTCAATCATTGTACTTTACAATAATTCCACAAATGAGAACAGTTGCCATTCAAATCTGATATTAAATGAGTGGATGAGAGGAGACAGCAGGGACTATTATCAGTCTTCAAAAATTATTAATTTGTTGATATTGATGGGACTTTTGTTCAACATTCATCATTCAACCGTATACTCCAATGATTTTGTCCTAATGACTTGAGATATTGCTGATCATACGCTCTCATTTTTCTGCAGATTGGAGAAAATTGATTATGTTCTGTCAAACCTGGATAAATGTTCTTGCGAGACAGCTGACCAACAATGAGAGAAGGTGTAATAGTCGAAAGGCAGGCACACATTGTAAATACTATAGAGCTATTATAGAGTTAAAAATAGATGTATGCAGTAATTATCAGACTTCAAGTGATTTAAGACCTTTATTTTTATCTGTCTCATTAGGATTAAGCGTTAGGGTTAAAAAACGATATTTAGAATTACTGTCATGGTTAGCCGTGTGACTCTTTAATTGTCTCATTCATTCAAAGCAATATAATATTTCTTGCACTGTAGAAAGAAATCTAGCTGCCTTAAATTTTTTTGTTGACTCAAATGAACTTTTTCAAGTGATCTCAACAAAACCACAACTTACAAGCATCACCAGGGTTCAGAAAACACCTTAAAAGGGGCAGAGCTTAAAACACATATGAAGTTTATTTATAAACTAATTTCGAGAGGATCACATGCTTATGATTGACACAGCTGGCCCAGAGTCAAGCTAATGCACGATCCACCAATCAGATGATTCCCAACTTAGTATAAATAACTAAAGCATCTTACCTTAGTCATCTTCATCTTGAGGAAATCCCCCTTCCACCCCCTCTCCTCCCTTTTCCTCTAAACGGCAGCACAGCGGCCCAGTAGCTAGCACTGGTGCCTCACAGCAAGAATGCCTCTGGTTCATGCCTTTACCCAGCCAGTTGACATTTCTGTGCGGAGTTCATGTTCTCCCTGTGCTCGCGTGGGTTTTCCCCGGGTCCTCCGGTTTCCTCCCACAGTCTAAAACAGGAGACATAATTAAATTGACTAAAACAAATCAGCACCATACCCAAATTCCACCAGCAGCATACCCTCATAACAATTAATAAGCAGCAGGAGGGCGGGGGGTTCTCGAGATCTACCTGAGCTCAAACCCCCCTCTCGCCTTGCAAACGGGAGGGAGCCCCGGGCTCGAGGATCTTATGAGCTCAGGGCTCTCTACCGGGACAGCATGCCAAACTAGCTTTATTATCAATCATCAGTTAAGTGTGAACTCTCGAAAATATATTTGCATTACTCTCTTTTTGTGCAAGCTTCCTGAAGAATTTGAAAATGATGGATGGATGTTCTTCGGAAGGCCTTGTGTTGTGAGTGCTGGGCGTTCGCAGTCCAGGTATTGACCTTATTCTTCAATGCAGAAGTGTGCTGGTTTGCGATTGTTTAAGAACATTATAGCAGTATAGGAAAATTGATTAAGCTAAACTGGCCGTATAGTTTATGTGTGTTAAGCAGGGCTGCGCCCGGCCAGTACCTGGATGGGAGAACACATGGGAAAGCTGGGCTGCTGACGGAAGTGGTGTTAGTGAGGCCAGCAGGGGGCGCCCAACCTGCGGTCTGTGTGGGCCCTAATGCCCCAGTATAGTGACGGGGACTCTATACTGCTCAGTGAGCGCCGTCTTTCGGATGAGACGTTAAACCGAGGTCCTGACTCTCTGTGGTCATTAAAAATCCCAGAATGTTCTTCGAAAAAAAGAGTAGGGGTTTAATCCTGGCCAAATCTGCCCTCTGGCCTCCTAACCATCCCCATATCATAATTGGCTTAATCACTCTGTCTCCTCTCCACCAATCAGCTGGTGTGTGGTGTGCGGTCTGACGCAAAATGGCTGCCGTCGCGTCATCCAGGTGGATGCTGCACACTGGTGGTGGATGAGGAGATCCCCTCATTGTGTAAAGCGCTTTGAGTGCCCAGAAAAGCGCTATATAAATGTAAGGAATTATTATTATTATTATGTGTGTGTTTGTGCTGTTTAAATAGTCCAGGTAATCAGTCTGTGAGCAGCTTCAGATGTGTGTTTGCAATCACTGGTGACTTGGAGCAGGTGTGTGTGAGTGTTGCATGACTGAATATGTAGTCCAAGAACATGGCTGATTTGTAGTTCATGTGAAAGTGTGTGTTTCCCAGCAATCTCGAATGGTAGATCGCTGGTGATCGCTGGACACCAGCACATGTTTTACGCAGCGGATGCTCTTCCAGCTGCAACCCATATCCGGGAAACATCCATACACACTCATTCACACTCATATACTACGGATAATTTAGCCAACCCAATTCACCTGTACTGCATGTCTTTGGACTGTGGGGGAAACCAGAGCACCCGGAGGAAACCCACGCAAACTCAGGGAAAACATGCAAACTCCACACAGAAACGTCAACTGACCCAGCCGAGGCTCGAACCAGCGATCTTCTTGCTTTGAGATGAACGCACTACCTACTGCGCCAAGTTTATTTTATATTTATTATATTTATTTTATTTTATTTTATTTTATTTTATTTTATTTTATTTTATTTTATTTTATTTTATTTTATTTTATTTTATTTTATTTTTCATAGCACGACCAAGTGAACAGTCACTGCATCCATTTTTCACATTTGTCTACGTTTTGGTTAAATAAACAATTTCATTCATAACAACTAAGAATTTCACTTCACACCCAACGTGAACATTTGTCCAGCCATAGAGAATGTGAATGGAAATGTATATACAATATATATTGAGTATGTTTTATACTGGTTTAATTATGATAAGGCCAAAAGCCTAGAGATAGTTTGCAAAAGTAAAAAAAATAAAAAATCCACTGATTTGAGTCCACTGAAGTAATACAAAGTGCATTTTGTCCATCTTGAGAGAAGGACTCACATTATATTAAACATTATATTATATTTCACACATATCTCATAAAATTCACCACAATACTAGAGTATACGTGGAATACTGACTCCTATTATAACGATATTTACAGTCCAGAGCCTACCTGATTGATGCAGTCAGAAAGAGCTAATTAACAGAAGCCAATGATTCAAAATATCTCTATCCTTTTTATCCCGGAAGAGCTTGCTTCCCTAGTGTGAGAGAAGCCTTGGGCAAGGACTGGGTCTCGGTGGAGGATGAAAGCGAAGGGTACGAACTGAAAGGTGGGGGAGAGCCAGGTGGGGAGCCTTCCTGCCCTCTTCTCCCATCTTCAATAGCATAGCCAGAAAGCTTTGATTGACATTTGTTGATTTTTTCCCTTGAAGAGCAACAAAGACCGGGGGGCTCTACCATCACAGCTTAGACTTCATGTGGACATTGATAATTCAGTCCTGTGATCCAGACATACCCAGTGTGCGCACTAACCTCTCTATTCGTCATCATGCCTTGTCGGAACAGTTCTCTTCTATATCTCTGCAGAATTGGGCTGCATGATAATTAAAAGTGCATGACTAATGATCATTTGCTTGTGCAATAGTGTTCCTCCAAGGCAATTAAAATTCACTTTAAAATTATTGCTCATACGGACACACAAACATTCTACATATACTATTTTAAATGAGTATATTCAGTAACTATTACAAATGAAATGTGATACATTTATTAAAATGTGTGTTGTGATTAGCATTTATAAATCAAACTAGGTTAAAATTAATAAATTAATAAAAAAAAAACATTACTTTTAATAGACGCATTAAATACACTGACCTGACATGGACTGTTGAGCTGTAGTATGACTTCTAATGGCATGGCTTATGGATGAATCTTTCCATGATCAAAAGATATTTCTGAAAAGCTGGAGAAATGGCTGTCAGCGCTAATGAGGCTGGAGAGGGTTACAAAACAATTGCTACTGAAAAAGACTAAGGCATTCATTAATCTTCAGTCAAAAGTACGAGGAGAATTTCATCACCATTCCTACTCTGATCGGCGTCCAAATAAAATCACTAGAAGGACAAGTTGTTCAACGCTTTTAGGAGGATTACAGACATTTCATTAAACACTGAGCATTCTGTCCACATCCAGTATAGCTGAAACATCAAACTGCAAGACCATTAACAAACAATACTGTACAGCTTGCACAGAAAATGTTCTTATTCGAATATCTGTCGTAATCATCGGCCACTTTATTAGGTACACCTGTCCAACTGCTGGTTAATGAAATTTTCTAACAGGCAGATCACATGGCAGTAACTCAATCAAGACCATCTGCTGCATTTCAAACCGAGCATCAGAATGGGGAAGAAAGGTTTAAGTGACTTTGAACAGGGCATGATTGTTGGTGCCAGATGGGCTGGTCTGAGTATTTCAGAAACTGCTGATCTACTGGGATTTTCATGCAAAACCATCTCTAGGGTTTACAAAAAATGGTATGAAATTGTTGGTGCCAGAGGTCAGAGGAGAATGGCCAGACAGGATCCAGCTGATAGAAAGGCAACAGTAACTCAAATAACCACTCATTACAACCGCGGTACAGTATGCTGAAGAGCAACTCTGAACGTACAACACATTGAACCTTGAGGCGGATGGGCTACAGCAGCAGAAGACCACAGTGGGTGCCACTACTGTATGGTTTCACAGACTACAAAGCAAGTTGCATAGTACAATAAAACTTCCTTTGTATGCACTAAAGGAAAACAATAAAGTAAGATTTCTCTCCTGTCAAAAACTCCACAATAGTTTTTTTTCTGTATTGTAATTGAATCTAACTATTTTTGTCTTCATTGTACAAGTATAAGTACTGTTTTATTTTAATTACGTATTTAGTGTTGCTTTTTTTTTTTTTTTTTTGCTTGGTACGTAGATGATATAGGTCATAACAGTATTCTGAGATGGTCATCCTAAATTTTTACAATGTCAGAAAATATTTGCAGTCTTCAATGACAAGATTATATCGACCTTAAAGTGGACACAGTTTTGGTCAGTCTAGATGATCACAATTGTTTCATCAAAGCTGTTTTTCACCAGTCTGTGTATATCAGTCATTCTGCTCGCTTGCACTATCTTACAAGAGAATGCACAGCGTGATCTTCATGTTAAAGGTGAAATATAGATTTTCTGAGCTACTAGTGTAACCAAGCAGAATAATTAAAATAATGTATTTTTTTCAAACAATAGGGGTTACAGTGACCAAGTCAATTTCAATATTCCAAGAATGTTATTCAACCTTTAATACTATATTATGTTATATGAAGTTTGTCTGTGTGATAAAAGCTTAAATTTAGCTTAACATAATATTTTTTTATTTAGCTTCTTGATTTAAACCCAGAAAATTCAGATTCCTCCATCTTGTAAAATGCCAGTGCTTTCTTTTTTTTCTTAAAATCCCAGAATGGCATGTGTTGTCTTATTGATATTATGGTACTTACGAGATGACATGGACAAATAATGCCTTTGCAAATGTCTCATTAGAGAGCGATTGTTTCTATTGGCCGCTATGTTGTACAGTACATAAGCTGTTGCCATGCTCTCAAAGCTGATCCATGAACACACGAGATGACTCTGCAACTACAATGCACTTCAGCAGATTATTATACTAAGCGTTTACAATGCAATATGACAAAAGTGTCATCAACCATGGCATTAAAAAGCTATACTTATTTTAAAATGCAATAATAATAATAATAATAGGGCGCCACAGTAGCGTAGTGAGTAGCACGTTCGCTTCACAGCAAGAAGGTCGCTGGTTCGAGCCCTGGCTGGGTCAGTTGGCATTTCTGTGTGGAGTTTGCATGTTCTCCCCGTGGTTGCGTGGGTTTCCTCCGGGTGCTCCGTTTTCCCCCACAAGTCCAAAGACATGTGGTATAGGTGAATTGGGTTGGCTAAATTGTCCATAGTGTATGAGTGTGAATGAGTGTGTATGGATGTTTCCCAGAGATGGGTTGCGGCTGGAAGGGCATCCGCTGCGTAAAAAATATGCTGGATAAGTTGGCGGTTGATTCCACTATGGCGACCCCGGATTAATAAAGGGACTAAGCCAAAAAGAAAATGAATGAATGAATGATTAATAATAATAAATAATAATAATAATAATAATGATGATTAAAAATATAATAATAATAATAATAATAAGGTTTGTTTTAATAGTTTATAAAGTTATGTAAAGCTGACAGCTACACCAACATGCCAGCTACATGTAGTAGAGAAGCACATAGAAGAAAAAAAAAAACTTGTTTGATTTCTATTATTGTTGGTGATATGTTAATTGTTTCAAGATGGAAGTCAAATCAACATGCCTCAGCTTGTCTGCATTGTCTTGCTGGAAAGTCTAGTCATTGGTCAGGCTGGAAAATGATTGACAGATTTAGGCAGAACTTTCACCTTGTTTTGAGAGCGACCAGCGTAAGCTTACTGTTTTGGGGGAGATAAATGGAGATTCATTTAAACAATGATGACCTGGGTGATCAACTCTTTCAATAATGTTATTTTGTAAAATACATGCTTCAGTAAATCACATATATGTATTTATTTAAATTATATTGAAATTCATTAATAAAAATATTACATTTTCAGTGTTTTGAGGGATATTTACTTTATTCTGACCTACAGTAATTTCCAATTAGTTATTTCAGAGGTTGCTGTACAGTAGATCAAACTATGCATTTCATTTTACAGTACTTTTAGGTTATATGAAGATACAAACACCTATTTAACAAGATAAGTGTCTTGTGAACACTTGCGATGTCTATCAGTCCTTTATTTCTGGTTGCTTCAGACTATTGAATATTTTTTTCTAAGACTGATTGGCGCAAAGGTGGCACGGTGGCTTAGCACTAGCCCCCCTGGGTCAGTTGTCGTATCTGTGTGGAGTTTGCATGTTCTCCCTGTGTTTGTGTGGGTTTCATCTGGGTGCTCTGGTTTCCCACAGGCCAAAGACATGCAGTTTAGGAAAATTGAATAAGCTAAATTGGCCGTATAGTTTATGTGTGTAAATGTGAGTGTGAATGGGTGTTTCCCAGAAGTGGATTGCAGGTGGAAGGGCATCCGCTGCGTAAAAGATATGCTGGATAAATTGGCGGTTCATACCATTGTAAATCTCGCCACTCATTCATTATTTCATTTTCCTTCTGCTTTGTCCCTTTATCTATCAGGGGTCACCACAATGGAATGAACCGTTATATAGGAGTGGTCAAATGTATTGCATGCATTTTATTATATAAACTATTAATATTATTATTTAAGATACAGATCAAGAATGTGTTTTGATGTCCTTCAGGGGGCATCAAGTTTTAGTTCACAATCCCCACCAAACCCCCCTGTAATTAGTACCCATTGTGCACATACAAGGGTTTTCTATGTGCATATGTGTTGCAGTGAGATGAAATACACATGTCACAATAACAATCCAATCGACTTCGTCTTTGCATAACAATGTTGTAAGCTCAGCCAAGATGTTTTCACAATGTGATAGTAGCTGTACAGCAATTTGTCAGCTGCATGTTATTTCAACTGGAGAAACAGCACATGAAGATGCATAAGGGTCTATGATGACATATAGTTGACCAAATTGCAAGCTTCTGAGCATCTGAGCAAGGAGGAGAAAACAATATTTTCCACACATTTGTAGACACGTCATGTAAACAAACCAAAACAGCAAAATCACAGGAACACAGGTTTGTTTTGGACCTAATATATATAGCAACAAATTCATTTTATCATAAAATTATATTTATAGTTAGTCTAATATAATGAATAATTTGGCAGAATTGGTTTATTTTTTCTTTTTACTGTAAAAAAATAAGAATAAAAACCAGAGGCCTATGGGAGTATGGGGTTTTTGTGTATGTTTGATATCAATTGGCAGGACTACTGTAGTAACTGCATAGGCAAATGCGGCTTTGAACATAGATTTTTATGCACTACCTCAATAATTTATTCTCAACAAAAAAAATGAAATGAGAAATACTCCACGGTGCCCCTTAAAATGTTCATGAAACCACCAGGAGGAAAACAGAATAGAAGTATACACAGAAGGATGTAATGAGGGAGAACATTGCAGCATATCTCAGGACACAGACAGCTTGAAATCTTTGAGGGTACAATTCATTTTGAGCTGAAGCTTAAAATTAATTGTGAGTTGGAGCCAGAATGTGGGTCAAAGTTTGGCAGTGGCTCTAAACAGACTAGTAACTCTACAACTGAGCAGCTGAAGAAACAGATGGATTTTTAGATTTTGGAATGGCAAAGTCCAGACCGAAACACATCTGAAATCTGGTGCCATGACCCGAAGTGAGCAGTTGCTACAAGACGTTCCAAAAATATCTACGACCTGAAACAGTTTTAGAAAGAACAGGAACATGAACATCTGGTTGGAATCATGCCTTCAGCACCAGCAGGTGTCACACATTAGAGGTGCATACGCTTTGTGGAGTGAGTTTTGAATCAATAGCTTTCTTCCAAATCCTAGTGAGCTGCCTTGACATTGTGACGCATGGCATACTGCTTTTAGGTCCAAGCCTACACTTGTTTCAGTAGTCATTTAGTAGCACAGATTGCTGATATTACACATTTAAGCTAAGCTTTAAAACTCACAGGGTACACTGCAATCTCTGGGCTCATAAATGATGAATCACTTTTTGGCCGTCTGAGATTTCGATATGAAGATACAGGTTACATAAAAAAAGAAGAAAAAAAAGTAGCCTATCTGTTTATTAAGTTTCTAATATTTTGTAATACATGTGTGTTTTCAGTTTATTGATGCTTTTGAAACGCACCATGTGACTTTAAAGGTGCTTTATGTAAGTTTTTGACTCTTCTAAAGCATGAAAATAGCATAATGTGTTTGCTGATATTTAAGAAACATTCAAAGTGAGCATACTTGTTTATCTGAAAAACAATGCTAAAGTCAGATATTCTGCATTGAAAATGCCATGCCGAAACTACTGTCTTTGTTTTGGTTCGTTTAACCAGCTCAATGGCAGTTTAGCCAATTATATTTGGTTTTCTTTGGGGGAAACAGCTTATTTCATTCATTCATTCATGAAGGCTCTTAAAGAACGTGTTCGTGGCTGTAATGCGACCTCTGGTGGACAGTAGCAGCCTCCAAAATGAGACGCAGATTCAGAGTCCCACATGAGGTGATGTTAATTAGCAAATGATAGAAATATTGCAAGTGTTAAGATTAGTTAAGCAGGTTACATTGTAACCCTGTGTCCTAACAACATGCAACGTGACAGTATTTGCAATGATAAGCAATTTGTGTGTCTGTACCAGAGGCAACACGACAGAAACATTTAAATACAGCCTTTCAGAAGCACAGAACAATGCACTCACTGCACTCAGAATCAGAAATCAGAATCAGAATCAGAAAGGGCTTTATTGCCAGGTATGTTCACACATACGAGGAATTTGAGCTTCTACAGTGCAACAGAATTACAGCGACAAGACAAAAAACAGATAATAAATATATTCAAAAAAATAGAAGTAAGTGTTAAATGCAAATATACAAATGGACAAGTGTATGTACAGGTGTATTACTATATACAACATTATATGTGCAGCTGTTATGTGCAAATTGGCATGTAAAGTGTGTTGTTAAATAAGTGTATGTGTGTGTAACAAGTGTATTTGTTATGTGCAAATTGGCATTTAAAGTGTGTTGTTAAATAAGTGTATGTGTGTATAAAAGTGTAAAGCAGGTAGTGGTGTTGGTTCCACGATTATTATCATCAAGTGTTCATGAGATGGATTGCCTGAGGGAAGAAACTGTTTCTGTGTCGGGCTGTTCTGGTGCGCAGTGCTCTGTAGCGTCGACCAGAAGGTAACAGTTCAAAGAGGCAGTGTGCTGGGTGTGAGGGGTCCAGAGTGATTTTGGCAGCCCTTCTACTCGCTCTGGTTAAGTACAGTTCTTGGAGAGTAGGGAGGGTTGTACCAATGATTCGCTCAGCAGTCCGAACTATTCGACGTAGTCTTCTGAGGTCAGATTTGGTAGCTGAGCTAAACCAGACAGTTATTGAAGTGCAGATGACTGATTCAATGATGGAGGTGTAGAACTGTTTCAGCAGCTCCTTTGGCAGGTTGAACTTCCTCAGCTGACGAAGAAAGTACAGCCTTTGTTGGGCTTTTTTGGCAATGGAGTCCATGTGAGTGTCCCACTTCAGGTCCTGAGAGATGGTGGTGCCCAGGAACCTGAATGACTCCACTGCAGCCACAGTGCTGTCCATGATGCTCAGTGGGGGGAGAGCAGGGGGGTTTCTCCTGAAGTCCACTATCATCTCCACTGTTTTGAGCGTGTTCAGCTCCAGGTTGTTGTGACTGCACCAGAGAGCCAGCTCCTGAACCTCCTGTCTGTAAGCAGACTCGTCACCGTCCTGAATGAGGCCGATAAGCGTGGTGTCGTCTGCAAACTTTAGGAGCTTGACAGAGGGGTCCTTTGAGGTGCAGTCATTCGTGTACAGAGAGAAGAGCAGAGGGGAGAGGACACACCCCTGGGGGGCGCCAGTGCTGATTGTGCGGGTCCTGGATGAGGATTTGCCCAGCTTGACCAGTTGCTGCCTGTCCGTTAGAAAGCTGTTGATCCACTGACAGACAGAGGTGGGCACGGAGAGCAGAGTTAATTTGGGCAGGAGAAGTTTTGGGATGATGGTGTTAAAAACTGAGCTGAAGTCAACAAACAAGATCCTCGCATAGGTCCCTGGTCTGTCTAGGTGTTGCAAAACATAATGCAGTCCCATATTTACTGCATCATCCACAGACCTGTTTGCTCTGTAGGCAAACTGAAGAGAGTCCAGTGAGGGTTCAGTTATGTCCTTCAGGTGGGCCAGCACCAGCTTTTCAAACGACTTCATGACCACAGATGTTAGCGCCACCGGTCTGTAGTCGTTTAGTCCTGTAAGTTTGGGTTTCTTTGGGATGGGTATGATGATGGAGCGTTTGAGGCAGGAGGGCACTTCACACAGCTCCAGTGATCTGTTGAAGATCAGGGTGAAGATGGGGGCCAGTTGGTCAGCACAGGATTTTAAACAGGCTGGTGTTATAGAATCTGGGCCTGGTGCTTTTCTCCTCTTTTGTTTCCGGAAGACCTGGCGCACATCATCTTCATTAAACTGAATTGCAGGTATGGGGGAGGTGGGGGGTGGTGGAGGTGTTAATGGTGGCGTGAAGAGCAGTTCAGGGTGGGTGTGGGGGGTTTTCTCAAACCGGCAGTAAAACTCATTCAGGTCGTTAGCAAGTTGTTCATTGTCTACAGTGCTGGGGGAAGGTGGCTTGTAACTTGTAATATTCCTTAAGCTTTTCCACACGGATGCTGAGTCGCTGGAAGAGAACTGACTCCTTAGTTTTTCAGAGTAGTTCTTTTTGGCGACTCTGATCTCTCTTTCCAGGGTGTACTTTGCTTGCTTATACAAGGCCCTCTCCCCATTCCTGTAAGCAGCCTCTTTGGCCTGACGTAGCTGTCTGAGTTTTACAGTGAACCATGGTTTGTCATTGTTGTATGTGAGTTGAGTCCTGGTAGGGATGCACACATCTTCACAGAAACTAATATAAGATGTTACCGTCTCTGTGAGTTCATCCAGATCGTTAGCAGCATCTTCAAAGACACTCCAGTCAGTGAGGTCGAAACAGGCTTGTAGATCCCGCTCTGTTTCATTAGTCCATCTTTTCACAGATCTTAATACAGGTTTGGCTGTTTTCAGTTTCTGTTTGTAGGTTGGTATGAGATGGATTAAACAGTGGTCAGAGTGTCCCAAAGCTGCTCGTTGAACAGAGTGGTATGCATCCTTTATTGTGGTATAGCAGTGATCCAATATGTTGCTGTCTCTTGTGGGACATGTAACATGCTGTCTATATTTTGGCAGATCATGGGATAGTTTAGCTTTGTTAAAATCCCCGAGAATGATTAAAACAGAGTCCGGCTGCTGTCGCTCAATTTCCGTGATCTGATCGGCTAGTTTCTGTATCGCCAGGCGCGCGTGCGCGTGCGGCGGAATGTAAACAGAGACGAGGACAAACGAGCAGAACTCACGCGGTGAGTAGAAAGGCTTACAGTTAATAAACAGTGCTTCTAGATCTGGACAGCACATTTTCTTTAAAAGAGTTACATCAGTACACCACCTTTCATTGATGTAAAAGCACGTCCCGCCACCGCGCGATTTCCCCGTCGTTTCCTCGTCGCGATCCGCTCTAAACAGCTGATAGCCTGGAAGGTTGAGCGTGTTGTCCGGTATGGTGTCATTCAGCCAGGTTTCCGTGAAGCACAGAGCAGCTGAATGCATAAAATCCTTGTTTGTTTGAGAGAGCAGAGTGAGTTCGTCAATTTTGTTGGGTAGAGAGCGAAGATTCGCCAGATGGATGCTCGGTAATGCGGTTCGAAATCCTCGTTGTCTGAGTTTCACAAGCGCGCCTGCACGCTTCCCACGCCGGCGCTTCAGAACGCGCTTGAGTAGCACCGCGGCTCCTCCGACAACAATGTCCAACAGAACATCAGATAAGTCCAAGTCTGGAAAAGTATTTGGTGGTGTATGCGTCCGGATGTCCAACAATTCGTCTCTGGTGAAACTAATTGTAGGAATGTGACTAAAAACAGGACAAACTAACAAAAAAACGAAAAACACTGCAGAGCGCGTCACGGAGGCAGCCATCAACGCCGGCGCCATCTTGTCTCCAAATAAATGGTAAGGTTTACAGTCTAACTTATACATATTAAACCTCTTTAACGTAATAAAATGCACATAATGAATCACTGATATTTGTTGGCTCACACTGAGTATTAAAGTTCAATTTCAAACGGTTTATTTTATTTTCAAGATCTGAGATAAACTATCTGCTGCTGCTTTCATTTTGGCAATAAATATAACATATAATGGCATTCAAACTCACATTATTTGCATTTAACACTAAATAAAGCACATTAGGGTACCTGAGGTAATCATTGTCATTTATCATGTTGTTCAGCTGCAAAAAGCTGTTTGTAAAATAGACATTTCAGGTGTTTTAGACCCGGTAGTCAGGCATGCTCCTATTAATGTTGTCAATCTGATAATCTGCACTTGCGTAGAGGCGCCAAAGTGGGGGCCGAGTGAAAATGTGTTTTGAACCAGGAATGCAATACCTAGTTCAACCACTGGGTGTCAAACTTACATGCTGCATATTTAATCTCTGCTTCAACAATCTTTTTAATGTTAAAAAGCCCAACAAATGGAATTTTGTCACATTTTCAGTTGTTTAAAACAATACATTAATAATGTAAATTGGGGTCAGGGGTAATGAGTCTACTTTTTAAACATCAAAAGTTAACAGAACAGATGTCAAGGTCACAGTCATTTACACTGCAATTACTATATGCAGTAGTCACCATTTAAAGTGGACTTTTATCATTTGAACCTTTTATCAACGTTGTCCTAAAACTTTCCAACACCCATTAATGTCTTATGACAATATTGAGAGAAAAAATCCTTTGATCCACTTCAAATGTTATTACATATGAATTCAACATCATCTAATGAATGAGTCACAATCATTTTCAGGATTTCAAAGCAGCCGACTCAGAAATACTGTGTTGCTCAGGAAAAACACAACAGTTCTGCTGTGGATTTTTTGGAACTACAGTATGTTTGACTGAAAAAAGTTGCTTGAAAAAAGTAATTTCTGTAACCCATGAATAAAAAAAACAAGCTCACCTTTTAGTTTGAGACCCAAGGCAATACCAAATATAAACTCAGTTGATACCAAGACAATTCCATGGCATTTGAAACTGGTCTTGAGTACTAAGTATTGCATCACACCATCAGTGCAACAGATGGAAAAAGCAAGCGGGTAGCCTACATAAACACTTGCATTCCAAAGCATCATCCTAACTCCCATGAGACTTTACAATGTTTATATGTTACATTTGTGTTCCATAGCCAGAAACTCTGTGCACCACACAAGCATTGATTCCAAGAAAGACTGATATGTGCAGTGCAACATCTCAAGCTTAAACTACCTAGCAAACACAAATAAAGAGTAAAAAGTATGTTTTTTTTTTTTATATGTTGAATAAAATCTACATATATTTATAATCACCATTTCTCTCACCTTGTTCACATATTAAATGTATTCCCATAATTGCCAGCACATTATTACTGTTCAGTAGTTTGTAATGTTTTTGTGCTTTTCTGGGTTATTTGTTATGCAGCCTGTAATTCATTGCCATGCTTTTTTTTTTTCTTTTCATAATTGCGTAAGATGTTCCTCGTAATAGGCTCTAATGCTATATTTGCATACCAGGGTTGCTGGATTCCTGTGCTTCACTTCATTAGCCATAAATATTGTTGGAAATGCAGCTCTGCAGGACAATTAAACTATGATGGTCATCTCAGATTTTAGTCAAATGAGTACATGCTCACACAATTCTTTCTAACGATCTGTCACCGCGACAGAAGTGACTGAATATCTTGACAAATTCTGGGAGAGGAGAATCACATGCCTCAATCCTGATGATAAAGATGATTGCGTAATCTTGGCAAGTCTGTCTCTTTGGCCGCCGCAGTGAGACATCACTGTCTGCTTTTCACAGAATCAGTGTCAGAGGCACCTTTCCATTCCAGCCAACGCCAACCAAACAACTTTAAAGCAGGCTATCACCTGATAACAGATGACAGCTCAGAATTGGCAGCCTTTCCATCTCAGACTCAAAGGTATTTCAGGCTTTATGCACCTCAACAGTTCAATTATGTTCTATTAGTATTTTCTCTTTAATCTGCACAGAATGAAGGTCAGTGTGTCCCCGTTGCATTTCAAAACAGCTATTCGCATGAGTTTAGCTCCTCTGTCAAGGTTAGAGTATTTCCTGTCAGAGTGTGTTTTAAATTCACATCTTTATTTGTTTTTCTTCTGCTTGAGTGATAAATGAGGGACCTGTTGGGACTCTTTGAATTAAACGCTTGTGCGCTTAATGTCTTTCCGACTTTGTTGTAGCCAGTGAAATGGCAAATACCCATGTCACTAAACAATTTGTTTACGCTAAAGAAATGAATTCCATTAAACCCTATTACCCCTAGCAAGAACCGAGTGTACCACAAAAGGAACCAATTAACATTTCACAAAGAGTGTAAAAAGGTTAAGCGTTCTCCTTAACACTCCATAATGGCACTGTACAATAAAGGTTTCAAAAGCTTGTTGAATGCTGGGAACTACAAGTTTAGCAGCTATCAGATCGTTTGAATGTGTCATAACCTTTTCTATCCTTTAAAGGATCAAAATCACAGTCATGACACCTGAAGACTTTATTATTTGTATAAAAAAATAGTCAGGACTAAATATACCACTTACTCTGTTCAATACACTCATGCCACTCATAATATATCTTCAACTGTGGTCTTGAACCTTTCTATGAATTTTTCATATGATGCCAGATGGGTATTGTAGGTACATTAATGGAAAAGATAGGTGTTCCAGTTTAATAGATGTTTGTTTACTTTAAGTGGGAGCAACTGGAGACGGAAACACAGCTTTCTAAGCTCGTGTCTGAGGCAGAATACTCCTGTTCTTTTATGAATTTCCAAACAATGGGCGGCAAAAATGTTATGTAAATATTTAATTTCAAAAGAGCAGGCAATTAATTATTTGGCAAAGATCTCGCTTACAAAAAATTTGTTTATTTAAGTGTGCTATTTTCCTGTTCTAAAAACGTAAAAAAAATAAATAAATAAAATATTAAAAGATCAAAATGATAATGACTTACTGATCAAATGTTTTTACAGTAGAAAAAAAGTCAGTCTCCATATATATGTTGCCTAACCTAGTTACAACCTAGAAACAATAGTAAAATAGTAAAATTACAAGTACTAATAGAGCATGTTAGTATACTTACAACAAACAGTTTTATAGCATATAGGGATAGACCTAAATACGAGTAAAGTAGTATACTGGAATTAGTAGCTTATGTAAAGGTCCTGTGAAATAAAATAAAAAAAAAACATTTTTTGAACTTATTATCATTATGTTAATTTTAAGGATATTTGTAAGCTATTGTGCTCCAAAACGGTGACAAAATTAAATTTAGAACATATAAACCTGGTATACACACACACACACACACACACACACACACATATATATAT
>CAIGQQ010034734.1:5925115-5937171 GCA_903798035.1 Danio albolineatus | reverse complement strand
ATAATAATTATTATTATTATTATTATTATTATTATTATTATTATTATGTTTCCCAGAGATGGGTTGCAGCTGGAAGGGCATCCGCTGTGTAAAAAACACATGCTAGATAAGTTGGTTGTTCATTCCGCTGTGGCGACCCCAGATTAATAAAGGGACTGAACCGAAAAGAAAAAAAATGAATTATTATTATTATTATTATTATTATTATTATTATTATTATTATTATTATTATTATTATTATTATTTTTATTATTATTATTATTATTGTTGTTGTTGTTGTAGGAGGGAATTATCATACTTTAGTGTCATCAAAAACAAAAAAGAGAGAGAAAAGCTGTTTTTGTCCTGTTATTATTCTGCCTGTAGAGCAAAATAATAAATAATAAATTATTGTTGTTGCAGCTGGCTTGATGGGAGTTCAGAACAAATGCGCCCTTTGGTTTGGGGTTGTGGGGATTTTAACAGTGTTTGTGGCCAACTTTATCACAGAGAAATGTGTCATGTTAACCCACTGTATCTCAAATAAACGCTTACCTCAAAGTAATCACTTCAGAGCTGTATCTAATAACGCAACTTAAGATTTAAAAAGCAAAAGTCATTTTGTATATTTGCACAGAAATATCTTTAATTTCTCTTCGTCTCTTAGTCTCTGATTTATCAGACGTCGCCACAGCATGCCTTTGGATTGTGGGAGAAACCGGAGCACCCAGAGGATTCCCATGCAAACATAGGGAGAGCAGGCAGACAACTACTTTAAATATATTTAATAAATTTAAATATATTTTCTATTTAATATATCAATCTCAGCTGATTCAAGCATTAAGAACAGTCTTTAACCAGCCATTATTGAAAATATTGAAATATTAACAGAATAATCCAAACAAGATTGTATGATTAAGAAGATGCCACTTTAGTTTGTTTCTGATTCGTAAATCAGTGCTTTTAGAAGAACTGGTTGAGTGGACGGTTCAGTGATTTACTCGTGCAATTTGTTTAAATCTATCTCAGAAGACACTTTGGACTGAGAACAAAAAAGGCTTCATACTGAAAGAGTCTTCCAAATGGAAGGGCTCAAAAGTGACCACCTCAATAAGACCCTTTGGAATGAAGGACACTTTTTACTATCATAATATTTTGCATATGCTTAATTTGCGATTCATGTGCTGTTGCAAGATGTAGCAGAAGTGTGATCCAAAGAACAGTTAATTTTGTCCAGCACCCAACACATCTTCAAAGCTCTCACTCTGGATGAGCATTTGAGAATTGAACAGAGCCACAGTCTTTTATTACATTTCTAAATAAATCTTTTTTTTTTTTTTTTGAATGAATGAGTCAACATGTAGACAGACGTGATATTCTGTGATGCACTAAATACTGCAGGAAAAAAAATCTATATGAAACAGATTAATTCAAGCAAGGATATAAAAAAGTTGATTCTATATTAGCCAATTATTAAAGCTTGCAAAAATTAAATATGTAACATGTATGTTTGATGCAGAATTGTTAGTTATGATAACCCCTATTCTTTAAGAATATATAGTGACAAAATTAGATAAAACGTAATTCAATGTAGATTTGTAGAATAATTACTGTAAACTGTTTTATCATTTCTTGTGTTGTTATGTCCAGTAATTTGCTGCTTTAAGATATATATATATACTAACTAAATAAATAAACAAATGTCATTGTGTAGCAGGTATTGTAATCTCTTAGGTGCCTCTTTTAAATTTAATTATTAAGATTGTAACAAGAAGTCTAACGTGTTATTTAATTAAATGTTTTAAGTAAAGAACACCTTTATTAATGCATTGCTTAATTAAGTGTAACATCTCTTGAGTAAAACAGAAATGTACTTGAAACCCAGCAAAGTCCAACAAATTACATTATTATTTAATATTTTTACGTAACAAAATTAGGCAAATTCCTCAATTTGTTTTAAAAACTGCATGCAATCACTTTCCAAATAATAAAATCATGTGAATTTTACTCATTGTATATTTTTTCAGGCTACAGACTTCACAAGTCGGCGAAAAGTAATACACAGACAGCCACTAATACACAGACTGACAGTCTGTCTGCAGTTTGAATAAAGTTTGAGTGCTGTTGGAATAAATATCAGCACTTTCAGCCAATGAAATTATACAGGACCTGAATCTTTAAAACCGTGCACCATTAAGGGCCACTTTTAAAAAAGCCACAATAGCTTAAGTGCTCTTTGTAAATTCCATTTGTCTGAATGACACATTTCTAAGCTATTCAATTCTGATTTATATAAGCTGCAAAGGTTATTAAAATAAGAGTGCTTTGTTTTTAGATTACAGACTAATGACTCTGCATATGAATCATTCATTAGAGACGGGATCTTTAAAGGTGAATCATGCTGTGCGATCTAATTTTTGCTCGAGACTAATGATCTCCAGTGCATTGTCCCTGTTGTTGTAGAGTCTGACAGGTTGCATCTGACTAAGAAGTACAAATGCTATAATAAAATCAATGAATATAAAGTGATCTCCCCTACTCGATCATGTATCACAGTTATAACTTTAAAAAGATGACTCCAATTCCATTCCCACAATCATCAGCCAAAGTTGTGGCTTTAATTTCACTCCTGACAACAGCCCTTCCATTAAAAGCTTCGAGCCTCCATCAGTGTCCTCACATAGCAGGATGCTGGAATTAATCACTCAACCCATGAAAAAAAAAAAAAACAATTGAGTAAAACTAAATTGGTAAAGCAGTGAGACAGGCTACCACAGCATGTCTGTCTCTTTGACACAGAGGTACTGACGTCAAAATAAACATATCTAGCGCAGAATATTCCCTCTTTGGCAGACCAAGTATTCATAAGGCTGAGCATCTGGGTCTGTGTTAATTAACTTGGCATTATCCACGTTCATTTTGTTTAGCACCAGGCTCATGGGTCTGTTTTAGAACTGTTAATTTAGGCCTGAGGAACATGGGGATGCCCATGCCTGATTTGAGGAGAATGCAGTCAGTCCTCCCAAGTGGCTTATGCTCTCCTGGAATTTCGCAGTAATTTAACTGTGCTGTCAATCACCGTTTGCTCCACGTCCCTCTATGTCTCTGCAGTAACAGGGAAAGAGAATAACAGAGATGGGGAAGAGCAAACAATGGTCACTGCTCACATTTCCCAATAGGAGAACAGGTGCCTGCCTTCTAATGCCAACAAATTAATAAGGGATTGGATGAAACGCAATTGTGTCCTGATGCGGTATTTTAAATTTGGAAACTCATGAAGAGGTCTGATGGTGATTATGAAAGAGTCTCTGGAAACTGCTCTGTAAAAATGTCAAGTAATAAAATCTTGGAAGAGCGAAAATGTCTAAATTAAGTTAAAAGTTTAGTTAGATTAGATTAGATTAGATTCAACTTTATTGTCATTACACATGTACAAGTACAAAGCAACGAAATGCAGTTGCAACGAAATGCAGTTAATATACTTGATTAGACTGGGTTAAGAAGATAGCATATTATGAGAGTAGAAATATACTTTAAGAACTTTAAATGAAGGGTAAGTCTTTATTTAAGACAGCATTTGGAATGGTTAATGCTGATTAGACTATGAAATAAAAAAGTCATTCATTCATTTTCAGTTCAATTCATCTTTATTTCTATTGCACTTTTACAATGTAGATTGTGTCAAAGTAGCTCATCATAGAAGTTCTAATAGATTGAAACGTAGTTGAAGTTTAGTTTAGTTGAGTTCAGTGTGGTTTAGTTGTCACTGCTGATAGTCCATACAATGAAAAAGCAATTCCATCGACGTGCAGAGATTTATTTTCCTTTGGCTTAGTCCCTTATTTATTGGGGGTCGCCACAGTGAAATGAACCGCCAACTATTCTGGCATATGTTTTGCGCAGTGGATGCTCTCCCAGCTGCAACCCAGTACTGGGAAACACCCAAACACGCAGTTTGGGCATCCACACACACACTTATTCATTCATTCATTTATTCATTTTCTTTTCGGCTTAGTCCCTTTATTAATCTGGGGTCGCCACAGTGAACTGAACCACCAACTATTCTGGCATATGTTTTGCGCAGCGGATGCCCTTCCAGCCGCAACCCAGTAGTGGGAAACACCCAAACACGCATTTTGGGCATCCACACACACACTTATTCATTCATTCATTTTCTTTTCGACTCAGTCCCTTTATTAATCCGGGGTCGCCACAGCGGAATCAACCACCAACTTATCCAGCATTTGTTTTATGCAGCGGATGCCCTTCCAGCCGCAACCCATCTCTGGGAAACATCCATACATTCTCATTCACACATATACACTACGGACAATTTAGCTTACCCAATTCACCAACACCACATGTCTTTGGACTGTGGGGGAAACCGGAGCACCCGGAGGAAACCCACGCAACCACTGGGAGAACATGCAAAACTCCACACAGAAATGCCAACTGACCCAGCCGAGGCTCGAACCAGCGACCTTCTTGCCGAGAGGCGGCAGCACTACCTATTGCGCCACCATTGTTGCCCACACTTATTCAGTAAGCCTAATTTAGTTTACCCAAAGTTTTTGGACTGTGGGGGAAACTGGAGCACCCAGAGGAAATCCACGTGAACACGGAGAGAACATACAGTACAACCTCCACACAGTAATGCCAACTGGCCCAGCTGCGACTCGAACCAGCGACCTTTAATGCTGTGAGGCAACAGTGCTAACCACTGAGCCACTGTGCTGCCTAAATAAAAAAAAAGTTATATAATAATAATTTACCTAAGCTGTTTGATTTTTTTAACAGTGTACAGTTCTACGGTATATTGAAGTTCCCAGATGGATATACAAAGATATGCATGTTAAAATCTACAAAAACAAATAACGGCTGAATGTAAATGTCAATTGTTTAATAACAAACAACCAGTCATACACTCAGCATTATTTACACTACATCAAATATTCATGCACTTTAAACAGCCACAGAAACATTCAAATGCAATATATTTGAGGTGGAAAAAATAAAAATGTCAAGCCGTGATAGAAATGAGTTAATTGTGGTCAGAAGAGCTACTGCATATGCAGAATTCAGAAACCTGTGTTCATAGCAACACCAGTGGCTGTTAAGTGAACAACCAGCAACATAATGCTCATGCTCAAACTCAGAACGCGAACAGCAATGAGCAAGTGAGCAAACAGCTAATATCTTCTGATGATCAGAAAAAAAATATCTATCCAACTCTAAAAGCCACCAGCATCACGTTGACAAATAAAGTTATTACAATCAAACTGCTATGATAGTTTGATTTTATAAGTTATTTTGAACCATTCTCACTTGATTTGATCATCCACACAATGGTGTTTACGGTGCGTTCATGCAAATAAGGACATGAACTGAATGGTGTTAACAATACAGTCTTAACTGTGTGAACATGGGAAATGACAACATATGATTCAGTCGACCCTGGTTTCAAAATGAACCATCCTGGACTTGCACCATTTTAAGTGTGCAAAGCTGCAAAATGCCTAACCAGTAAAGAACTTTGAGAACATTCAGGTCATAGTTATTTGTGAAAAAAACTATTTAATATTTCCAGCATGCTGCATTTCCCCACTTATTCTGCTACTGCAAAAAGGCACTTCACTAGTCCTGGCAGGTCCTCCTGTCAATGGCACATCTCGTACTTTCTTAGAGACATGCATACTTTTCAATTTGACGATGCAGCCAACCTATTTTCACTTTAATTTCAGCAACTGACAATGCTGACCAGGTCTCCACACTGGAAGGGTATTGTTAAGAAAGTTCAAGCAGTGATAAGGTTAATAAATAGCTCCACAGCACCGAAATGCCATGTCAATTTGCAATGTCTGCCACATCTTCAGCTTGGAAGGTGAGCTGCCTTCATATTGCTTGAAAGTACAGGCAATGCCTGAAACTGGCTGTAAATTGAATTTTAATGGCACCATATAATATGCTGAGCCATGCACTTTTTTGCCAGCTCTCAACGTTGTCACAAAGCAGTCATTCTTATGACCCTGAATTATGCCCGTCATCGCAGACTTCAAAGATTTATCCAAACAACCTCTGAAACGCACAGCACTCGATTTCCACGTGTGTTTTAATTTAGCAGTGCTAAATAATAAGTGTCTTTGCCTTTTTTCTAACAAACAGAAATAAATGCATTTTCAGAACCATTAGTTGGGGTGAGTTTTGAGTGCATGAATCTAAAATAACATTTGTTTGTTCAGTTGTCAAGCTACCATTCAGTCTATTGATCGTGTGTGTGTGTATGTTTGAGAGAAAGCAGTGAACTGTGTTATGCTTTTTTTCTCTCTAACTCAAAGACTATTCGCCTCCAGATTAGGACTGCTGTAGCCTGGCAGGTTTCAAAATTGAACAGAAAAATCCTTCTTACCAAGGTATAGAGCATCAGTCCCCTATCAGATCGTATTCTCAAGCCTTATATGCATCGGACTTTCTTTCCCCTGAAGTGTTTTCAGGGGAATCATTTTTTTCTTTCTTTCTTTCTTTTTTTTTGTGTCTTTTCTGTTATATCTGATGCTGATGCTTTAGCTATGGCTTACAGGACAATTATATAAATGTGTCAACACAAATAATGCATTAAACAAAGCTACCCAAATAATATATATAATATATAAAACAATATATTAAAATAAGTAAAATAAATAAAATACAGTTATTTGTTGAAAACATTTACTAATTCAGGTAAATGATAAAGAACATACACATTTTAGCCAAAGCCTGCAAGCAGAAACATGGAAGCAGGTGGGTTACCTCTAAGTGCCATTTCTATCATAAAAAAATAAAATAAATAAAATAAATAAAATAAATAAAATAAATAAAGAATCTGAGGTTTATTTTACAAAGCTTCGCTAAAAATGAATAAAAGAAAATCAGATATTAGCTTGCTGCAAGACTGGAAGTGAAGGCTGGAATAGGAATAAATGCACAGTCACGTTACACTTTTCGCTCCATTGACTTCCATTCATACACTTGCAAATGAGCCAGACCAGACATGCAAGCTCAAGTGACAAGTTTTGCATGTTGCTAAGATCCAAAGTTTAAGCTTGGTGAACTCTGATCCACGAATTTGAATCACAGAAATGAGTGAGCCCAATAGAAGATCAAAACATAACCTCTCTGTACAGAAGGGTAATATATATGGAGCAATCACTCATTTTACCATTTATTTTCTCAGTGGTACTCATTGCACCAGTGTCATCTTGTTTTATCTTGCCACTTTTTGCAGCATTGTCCAATAAAATGTTGCATGCTCAAACTCTAGTGTGATTGCGGCTTAAGTCTGAATTTCTGCTGCAACATTCACATGGTATGGTCAGCATTTGATGTAAACTTCATGAAAGCATGGATCCATTCTGACTTTTATCAATGGTTCAGACTGCTGCTGCTGTTGTAATGGAGAAGTGTATATTCTCTTAGTACATTTTTGGTGCTTTTCAGTACGGTTCATCTTTGTGTGCTTGCTATTTTTTTAGTACCACCTTGGCTGAGGTTCCAGCCATACTGATACTAATTTACTTTTGCAATATGGAATATGGATTTGCAATATATTAGACACCTGCTAAATTTAAATAATTAAAGAGGCTACACCAGCAAACGAAGGATCATTTTTTAAGACTGCATTGTGGTCGGTAGATGAGGTGAAGGCATTCCTCTCATTGGTAGCTGAGGAGCGGATGCAGCAAAAGCTAAATGAGGTGGCCAGGAATGTCAGAGCGGTGTACTATAATAATATGCCTATAATCCCACACACTTTGATGCAGTACTAAACTACAGTGGAATAGCAACGAGAGCCAAAGTAAAGCAAGCTGAGTCAAGCCGAGTCGTGCTGAAAGTGTCATATCACACAATGGGGCCTAAGTACCAGCTGAGCATTGTTTAAATCACACAACCCACCCGAATGGTGTTGCAGAACATGTCTAGCTTTTTATGACCAGACTCAATCCTTAAACAGGAAACCATGGGATGTTACAAAGCTTACAGTAGATTATCTCAAACCAGTTTCTTGAACATGACATTGAGTATGTTTACATGGGCACCAATAATTCGGTATTGAGATGATTAAGACAATACTCTGATAAAGAGTGTAACATGTGAACAGCGATTTTTGATAACCTTAATTCGAATAAAGTCATAATCGAACTAAACAGAAATCTAATTAAGACATGTGAAGTATGCCGATTTTAGTTGTTTAAGAAATTTATTGAAGGATTTTCGCCGCATTTTGCGACAAGATATTTTATACACATGGCTTGATACTATTCTCTGCACCTACCGAGTCAGTAAAGAACCACAGACACTTGCATCGCGAAATTCAGACATTTTTTTCCCCATATGGCGCGTGGTATCAAATTGCATTAAAACAACACTCTTCCAAGAGTCCATACTCACATCCAATATCTTGTTTGTCACGGGGGCATGCATGAACTGCTCTTTAATGAAATTGAAAGTGCCAAACTGCAGTTAAAGTCGACATATTAAAAATAAAACACTCAAAATTACATGAAACTCTGAAGGAAACATGGATAGTGTCGTGACACAATGACATCATTCAATTTGCTACAACATGTAAAATAGCATTATGAAAGGAACATTAAAAAAAAAAACTCATTTACCTCAGGTAAACACCTTAATCATATTATTGTCTTATTAAGATTAAGGCAAATAATAAGATTACTAACGTCCATGCAAACATACAGTAGTCACTGTGTTACCTATACTCAAATGACCTCCAGAGTCAGCAGATCTAAACTTAACTGAGCACATTTGAGGGAGCAGAAGAAAGGAAGATTTGCATCAGGAATGTGCATACGTGAACTACATGATGCCATATGGACCAAAATCTTCGAAGAATGTTTTCAGCTTCTTGTTAAATCACAAGGAAATATGAAGTCCAACTTGGTACTAGAAAGATAACCACATAAAGTGGCCATTGAGTGCACTGTACGTTGGAATTACTAGACACATCACTGAGCGATGAGGTTAATATATTGGAGATTTTACTTGCGTCAAAACCTTTATGAATTTCATTAAATTACATCTTTACTATATTGACCACACATCCATGGGGACATTTTACAGTCATGCGCAGGGGTCTGAAAAGCAGTAAGTCACTGTACAAGGAGATGAGCTTTTATGTGAAAGAATGGGGCAAAAAAAAAAATCTTTACAACCAAAGTGTCTGCAGATTTTTCTCAGCAAGGGCAACTCAATGCCAAAATCAATAGTAACATCCCCTTAGAGGTAATAATAAAAACAGCATGAGTACATAAAAGTAGGGAGACTTGTAATGGTAAAAAAATAAATAATAAATAATAAAAGCTTCTGCAGTGAAAGGAGCAAATAAGATTGTGCTGTAATTCACCTTATGATATCATATTGACTAGAATGCTTTTCATTTCAATATTTAGTAGTGCACACAGGCCTACATAAAAGAAATAGTTTGTGCTAATCAGTGGGAGATATTGTGTGTTTCTCATCAGCTCAGAGGGTTCAGAATAACTCTACCTGCATAAATGTAAAGCACAAAGCAGCTCCAGATGGTGATCTTCTGGAATGTGAAATCCTGGAACGAACAGACCTGGGGTGAAACAGCGCTTACTCCGACAGAGCTAAATTCATTTCACTAGCTCACGGAATGGAGTTATCTGAATCAACTGTCCTCTATATTCACTACAGGATATTGAGGAAGGCCAAGGTCAAATTACATCAAAATCTGAGAGCATTAGACTTCATCGGCAGAGAAAGTTTTCCAACTCAGTCGGAGATAATCTTAGTCTCCAACTGTGCTCAGCAGGGACTAAAAGCTTAAGAACTGATAGGATCCTTAGACCATGTAAAAATATGGTGCTGTAGGCAAGAAAACAGATGATTTGATTAAGCAAAGAAATCCAATGGGTTCAATGAGAGAGCCTCAAATAATTTGCTTTTAAGATGCGATGCCACGGCTGTCTTTTGTGTTTACGGCTTACAATCAGCACACTGTAAAGTGAACTAAGTTTTTCTGGCCTTATCGTGAGGTTGAGCCAGTCATATGTACTATTTGTGATATATAAAATGTTAAAGGTAAACCTTTGGATTCATTTTGACAGATGACATAGTTAAAAAATGCACTGTTATGATAGTTTGATTATAAAGCAGGCCTAAATAATTTAGATTTTATCAGCAAAAACTTGTTTAGACAGCCTTTTGATTATATGAGTACAGTACCATGAGTATATGAGCACAGTATGTGCGTTCAAGTACAGTACCAACTAACTCTCATTAGAGTGTTAGCCCAGTATTATTAGACTGTTAGATTAGACTTGGGTTATTGTAATTAAGAGACATGTACTGCAAAGTCAATTAGTCAGTAGAATGACTGTCACAGGACCATCAAATGTGTTCAAAGATATTAAACAGACAGTCCAATTACATTCTCTAATTACATGTGATTACATGTGATTACTTATTTCCAAACTAGGGCCTGATTTGGCCCTCCCTCCCATCTAAGAAGAGCAGAATGAGGGGGAATTTGTGAGAAGAATGCCTTTAACAGTCATTTCTAATTTGACATAACTTTTGTTTTTGAGCTACAAAAAAAAGCAAAGTGAAATTAAATGTTCCAATTAAACATTGTGAATGAATCAGATAAAAAAATCAAATAAACAAATACAGTCACTTGAGGGATAGCAGACATTACAGAGGACATCAGCAAGCGGATGAAGGCAATGTCTATTTTTTAGTATTCTAAACGGAACTGTTCATGTTTTTTATTGTAAGATGTTCATTATAAAATGTACAAAAATGTATAATTACTAATATAGTTAAAGTATTTTAAATGTAATAAATTATAGTATTAATTAAAATATATAATCAATAATTATAATAATAAATTAGGAAGTTACATTGACAACTATACAGTTTGGTATATTTACCTCTGGTCCAACACCCTCAATCAAGTTTAGCCTTTGACCTTTTATAAGAAAAGTTTGGGCATCCGTGGTCTAAAGGGATCACGGACATAATGTCACCTTAGTTTAAATTTGTTTTTAATCTGCCAACAAACATAAGTGCATTTCTAGACTCAGCCAAGCAGACATATTTCAAGCACTTATGATGCTCCTTACATTAATTTGCATATTAGGACAGATCATAGTTGGTACTTTAGTTCAAAGATTTTCGAGAAAGCATTTGCACTTGATTACACTTGAATATGTAAGAAACACCGCTAAGAGTTTGGCCTGCAAGTGATGAATTGGCAGACATACTACTTGCCATCTGTTACATGCCTTCCCAAGAGCTATGACTCTAATCCTTGAAATCCACACGTCTTTATGTACGGTACACGCATAATCAATGACTGGGAAAATAGCAGTATTACTTTTGGTTAACTATCTAGTCTGATACCTCTACACACAACACAGTGTGCAACCCAATGGCTCTGTAGCAGTTCAGCACCACGGACAGTTCCAGTGCAGTGTTGCGTTCACAGAATGTCCACTCTGGACAATGCCCATCTAATCCATCACAATCAGTTCCCTGATATAACACACACACAGGACTGGTGCGTGTTCCAGCAGATTGCCAGAAGACAAACAATTTCACTTTGCCAACCTCTGTAATGGATTTGTGGTGCATTCATCCGTTGTTAGAGAGCCAGAACTGGGTTTAACCAATTTTTTAACGCCAGTGAAAAATAATGTATTCCTGGTCTGATCTATCATGATTCTATCAGCTGCAGATCAAAGACTCTCTGTAGTGAACTCGAGCTGGTTAAATGTCTCTTGTCTTTATCTGATTTATTCTGATAGTAAAATGTGGACATTGATGCAACGTACTGAAATAAGAGGTATGATTTTTATTATCGGCCACTGCGGTCTGAATCACTCTAACCTCACAGATATACAGGGTCTCAGGGCCAGAAATGGAGACTTCAGAACCCACACATGCTGCTCACATTTCAGAAGAGCTTAAAAAATTATGTTAAATGCGATGTAAATGCTAAAGCCAAAATCTAACTGAATGAGTTTTAAGTTATGTAAAATATGTATCTATTTCATAAA
>CAIGQQ010034734.1:5908894-5919715 GCA_903798035.1 Danio albolineatus | reverse complement strand
AAAAAAAAACCTCCATGGTTTGTTTTCTGAGATTAATTGCTGCTTTTCCCACAGTATCGCGCTGAGCCTTTCACTGATATGTGGCCAAATAAAAATGTAAAAGTGAGAACTTTACGATCAAAAAGGCAATAATTAAAGCAGCAATTAATTCAGCATCTTGTACATTACCACTGGCTCTGCTCGCTATTACTGTGAGGTCTAAATCTAACCTGTAATCAATTCTTTGTTGTGTTTTATCCACACCAACAGACATTTTAATGGAATGCACCCCTCTGCTTAATAGTCATGGTTAACTGATTTTTCTATAAACCTTTACTCTCTGCATACATGTCCTGACCCGAATAGCAATAGCTATTTAAATCGAGTAACTCATCAAAACCACAAGTTGCAGCCTTTTTAATCTAGGATCATCTGAACAAATTATTGTACACATGATCAAAAGAGAGACCACTTTGTTGTTAATGCTTCGTCAATGATCAAAGTCTTTTAGTAATATAGATTTGTATTAAAATTAGCCTTTTTTTAATATAAAATGACCAATGATTGCACCCTAGAGACATGAGTGTTTTCAAACCCTCATATTAAAATGTGTGCCATGTCCATAGAGACATTATGCTCTCAGGGACATGCTATATTAAATGTGGCTGTCAGAGTGTTGGTGAGCAAACAAAAATACATTTGTTCGTTTTGTGTGTGTGTTTTTTTTTTATCTCTTTGTTTGCTTTTCCCACTATACTTTGGGTCATCTGTTGTCTTTTTGAGTAATGCTCTGAGACAAGCGTATTTATAAGGTTGTCATTTATGGACCTGTATTTCTTTTTTTTGCACATGGACAAACAAGGTCAGGTGTATGCTATCTGCAGCATGCTAAACATACCTCTGCATTCACTACAAATTGATATTATTTTGTATGATGCTCAGTATTTGATTTAGAATCTGACAATTATTACAGTTTCATGGCTTGTCTGCTCCTAGAGGTCCATTTCTCAAAGTGACAGCAAGATTAGAGGGAATATTTGATTTGCATTTAACACTCAACACAATGGTTGTCATTCCTTTCCATCCACTGATATAAGCTAGTATTTCATATTTCTTTTATTGCATCTGCTGGGGTATTCTCTTTGATACATTACACACTGCAAATCTCTTTGTACACATCCTTTTGTTCTCAAACGAAACACGGATAAATAATTATGACTTCCAGCCACATTATTTCACTAAGAAACCTTTTTACCCTCAGGCACTCAATGAAAGGCACCAATGATTGTCATGGGTTGGTGAATAACATAGCTAATTAAGAGTAAAAGCTCATTAGTCAGCGGAGAGAGGAGGATGTGAGGTTTTTTGGTTCCTGTTGCAGACTTTGAAGGAGGTTTCAGGAATGACTTGAAGTCAAGCCTGAAAGAACCAGAATTACAAATAGTGGAATCCTACTGTAGAAGCTGTAATACAACCCTGTAATCAACTCTCACTCAAGATGCACACTTTTACAAACAGTTAGACAACCCTCCATCCACCCCGCAGACCCAGGTTTAGAGGCAGAAATATCTCAGAGAACATAGCTTCATTTGCATGCTTCCAGCAGAGACTGCCAAAACGCATTGCAATTGCGCAGGTTGTAAATGAAAGAACAGAACAGATGCCCTGAGTCCAAAGAGCACACTTGAGTCTATCCTCTGAACATGGTTGACTCGGATGCCATTCAGAACTCAAGCTTGAGAGCTCCCAAATCTCATCATCTCAACCTTTCAAAACTACTTGAGTAATAATTCACTTTGTGCTCGGTTTTTAAGCTTAGTGCTTATTCTGTAAGTTAAATTTCTGTGCCTAGAGATGTTGAAAAGGGGTGATTATTTGCTTGCAGTTAGGAATTGAATGTTCATTGTTTTCAGGGAAAATATCTTTTTATTAAAAGCAAAGCTTTGGGTTTATTGTCTACTCGATTAAAATCAGTCATCAGCATTTGTTACATAATCATAATTTCCACAAAAGTAAAATACAAATGCTTCAACTGAAGAGTGCAAGGTCAAAAAAATAAAAATAAATAAATCAAGACTCCAGTGCTGACTTACTATGTAAATGTAGTAGTTAGTTATTGTAAATCTAGTAAATTTTCTCAGAAGGTGTGGAGATTTATTCTTACAGTTGTGCATTTTCTGAGCTGTGTAGATGTGTGATTGATGTTGTGTTTGTGGTGTTGTTAAAACAAAGTTTTTACCATTTTCTTAAACTAATGCCATGTTCACACGAGGCACATATCTGAAGCTCATACTGACGTGATAGTTATAGTGTTCTGACAGCCAATCACATCTACTGTATAGGGTTTCTACATATTCCACCAAGTCATGATATTGTAGACTTACACAGGTCTACATGCATTTTTTCTTCTTCTAATGGCTCAGTTGGTCTAGTGTATATTTTTTACTTGCCCCATCAAAAAATAAATAAAAATAAATAATAATTAGGTATTCCTTAGCCACATATTTTACATAATGTGTCAAACAAGCAAACAATTGTCACTGTTATTGTATTTTTTTTTCAACAATAGTTGTAAGCTCTTTAAAAACTATAATAAAATGTATGCACATGCAACAGTCTATCCAGGTCAGCGTACTCCACATATATGGTCTATAAATTCACAGAGAACTGTCAAACTATTTTGTTTTAATTAAATTAGCTTAGTTATTAAAGTAGCTATTAGAATATTAGTTATAAATATATCTGTGTTGCTTGTTTTATTGAGATGGGTTGTTGGCGATTCGATGAATGCCTGATTGCCTGATTGAGTAGCTTTACACATAGTAAAACCTGTTTAAAAAGATTCAAGTCAATAATTAAGTAAATTTAAGACTTTAAGGCCTTTTGTTTTTAAAATTTAAGCCATTTTAAGACTTTTTAAGACCCTGCGGACACCCTGCATCCAGCTTGGACCGCACCACAAAAAGGTACAGAAGTAGTAGTTGTATATAAACATTGATCATAAAGTATTGAGTGATTTTTACCAACTATGATAATAAGCTTACTGTATCTTCAATTTTGACATATCACTATTCTCTGGAATTGCACAAACGTAATTGTACTGTCTGCACTAGTATTTGCATAAAGTAATCTCATTGGCTGGTGCCTGCATTGGCACCTGAAAAAAAAAAAAAAAAGTAACACTTAAGGTTCAGGATCACAGGTTCGGTTAGGTTCACAATTCATGCTATTAACTACTGGCTTATAACCTGCTTATAATTAGGATATGAACAGTTCATTAGTAGTATAAAGTATGATCTTATTCTGCATCCCTAATCATACTCAAAACCTAAACGCAACTTCTACCTTACTAACAATTTATAAACAGCTAATTAGTGGTTTATTAAGCAAGTAGTGTTAGTTAATGGTTTGTTAGTATAGTGAATTGTGACCTAAACTAAAGTGTTACCAAATTAGCTTCTTCTATGGATCCAACGCGATACAACTGACCCACAATTCAGTTCAGCTAAGCTAGACGTAACTCCATTCAAAGTCAATGGGTAGCATCAACACCGATGCCCCATGTGAACAGGACATATGTAACATTGATTGATGTCTTCCACATATGACTTCATCACTTTGGATGAAAGTGTAAATGACTAAAATCAAATGCCATTTAAATGTAGCTGTGACTTAGATTTGCCACATTCACTTCAGGACAAGCTTTTTGAAAAAGCATTCTCTTGTTGAACTGGGTGAGGCTTGGGAAAACAATATTTGGTTCACAATGTCCTCTGTGATGCATAACCAATCAGTTGTTTACTGTAGGGTTGAAGCAAAGTTTGCAGTCGAATTCACATTTCAGCGGGTGAATTCATTTCACTGGAATTAATTACCATCTCCACAGCAAACAGAAAAGAATCATGATATCATTGGTCAAAACGCATCATTCTATCTTTGTAGAAAATAATGTTTAAAATGAATGTTAGTGACGTTTATTTTCTTAACTCTGTATATAACTATAGTAATATAATTGTATAGACTCCCATTTCAGCAACCTTGCAGAGATATTCATCTTCATTGTGGACAAAAAAGTAAATCACCAGTTCACTATACCTTAAAGAAGAACTAAAACATCACTATTTATTTCTTGCAATAAAGATAATGTCCACACTCGCATTATAAGTATAATCTAACTTGACAACGTTGCACCACTGCTTAATGAATATAACTCAATGTGCTTGAGCAAAATGGAATACCATTTTATACAGATTGGCTTTTTGTCATCCAGACAGCTATTTCTCTAGTCTGTTTCTCTCTTATTACTAGCCATGGCTGTAGTTTTAAAATGATTCGTCCCTCTAGGTGAATACACAGGACCTTGTCATAGTCACCATTTACATGACAAATTACAATACGAGTGTTTGTATTGCTATTGCAGGCCCTGCAGGTTACGGTACAAATTCTCTAGCAACATCTAGTTTAAATGAAAAATTACATGTCATGTAGCAAGGCTGGGATGATCGTGCAAAACTATATACATCATTTTCTCTCTATAAAAGACTTCTAATATCTTTTTCTTATGAGTTTCACCGTGGTAACAAAATTTTAATCCAACATACCTCTGAATAATTATTTTATGCTTGTTTCCCCAGAAAACTAGCAAATGTTTGGATCTCTCCCACCAGACCTTTGCTTAATTTGGCTCATGCAGATACTTATTTCATTTCTTAATTATATCCTCATTTATGTGTTTACACTTTCTCCACCGTCATTTATTTCTCTGTTCATCCCACACATTTTATACATCCATTTTGTTTCAGCCCCTCCACACATCACAGTTGTCAAGTCAAGTCAGTTTTATTTGTGCAGGCTCTTTCCTGGCACATATTGTTTTAGAAAATCTTTACAGAAAGCGTGGTTTAATCAACATACGGGTTTGTTGGAACCAGAAGAATTGTCATTTTTATGACATTTTAAACCAGCCTGAGGATATTTCAAGCTGGCTTGGTGTTCAATTATATTTAAGTGGCACCGTTGGTATTTTTTACGCATCCATGGCTGATGATAAAAAAAGAAAATGCATTTCTCTCTCAGGCTAGACGTTTTATTTGTGGTATAAAAGTATACCTCGGCTCCTCTTTCAGAGTGGATCGGTTTAACAGCATCTGATGAAGTGTATTGTTTTTGTAACTACAGATACTGTCCAATGATGTCCTTGTAAACAGGGAGTGGCACATACCTGATATTATTTCTGCAGATAATAACCAAAATCCCGTTACTGGACTGGGTGGGGAAGATAATGTGATTATCGCAGTAGATTGCTTTGAAATGAGCACTGCCCTCAATAAACGCATGTTTACGTGTTTGGTGTATGAAGATAGCACAGCTAAAAATCTGCACTGTTGACTTAAGGTTGCAGGTTTTATCTCAAAGGACTGGTAAGTTACAGAGCTCACAACCTTTTGAATAAAGTACTCGACTTCAAGCTGACTGACTGAATTGAGTGTATTTTGCTTTTTTAGAAAGAGCTAAGCTGAAATCAGTAAACTATGTTCAGAAAAGAGCAAGAGCCAGAAGCATCATTTATCTCAAAGCTTCGCTCTGCCCTTGTGACTTACATTACACGCTTTTTAATCGTCACTTTTTTTTCACATCGCCACCTGCCAACCAGAGCTACTATCCCAGAGCAAAAAACTGGAATGCGTATAACAATGCTTTGCTCTTGGGAGGAATGTAAACAGTGATTTTACACAAAAGCAAAGCGCTTGTTACTCAAGGCAGAAAAAATAGCAAGTCAAAAGAATTGCTGATGGAAACATGGAGATTGCGGCATTTGAAAGGCCCTTTTTTTTGTGGTGCACTGTGGTGCTGAAGTGCAGCGCATTGTAGGATCCCTACTGAGTGGTTACTGTGTTCCACCGAGGCTTCCTCATCAATATGCATAGAGAAGTACGGATGTCTGCGTTGAAGAATTAGATGTCATGCAGCAAAAGCCGTGCTTTTAAATCTGCTGTAATCACAGCAGAATGCATTGTAGCCCAGATCTCGGCTGTATTCACTATGTTATGGATGTGCTTATCAGCGTGTTACGTATATTATATAGTTCTACAGGAGATGAAAGTGGAGATGAATCACCCAAGAAAGGACTCCCATAGGAAAAGAGGCCAATTCAGGATTATGATTAGAAATTTTTGCTTTAAAGCATTTAATGAACTGTTATGCTGACCAATAGCTGTATAGTTTATATCCTATCCTATCCAATATGCAATAAACCTATCAAAGTGTACACACAGAAGCGCTTTTGTTTTGATATAGGCATCCCTGTAATTAGAGCTTATACTTAGCACTGATGCACGAGTCAGTGTGGTGCATTTATATTGCACGTTACCTCTGTATTTGCATCTGGTTTCACACTGTTCCACATAAGTATGATGGTTTTTGTAAGTCGCCCACACATATGGTCACATGGCACACATGACTTGACAGACTGTCATCAGAATACAGTAATGAGACTCTTTTCCAACATCTGCTTCGGTCATGGCTATGAGGAATGATTGACAGCACTTGGTGGAAATATGGAAATAATAGCAGGGTTAGAACAAGGGGTGGGACTGCAGGAGACGCTGAGAACTAACTACTGAAAAAGATGTTGAAAATGGGCTCATGGCAGCTGTTTACCATGGGACTGAATTACAGTGGCTGCATTTAAACTGTCTGGTGCTGTTGGCTTTTTATGCGGTTTGCGAAAAGCTCGTGGAGAGTTACAAATAATTTGGACTAATAGGAGCAAGGAGAATTTCTCCCATTTCATCCTAGCAGTGCGGATGCTAAAATTGGAAGCATGTGCAAAGGATGTTCTTATTATTTCACTTACATTTTTTTTATGTTAATTTAGTGATACTTTGTTCCTCTGAAGTACTAAAACACCCATTACCATTCCGAGAACATTTTATGTGAATACATTGCACTTCTCACTTACAGACAATTAGTGGATTATTCTCACAGAGAATCGTCGTACTTTTTTCCCCTCTCTATGTCGACAACATCTCTTCAGAGTCCTAAATAGTTTACGTGGCCTCAAAGAAACCAAATTTCCTGTTAATTGCCTCTCTCTGTCTGTGTGTGCACTTTTCACTGAAAAGAACAGTTGTTCTGTGAGTGGAACTGAAGGTGACTAAGTGTTTACTAATGCATCTTTGTCCTTTCTGTGTGAATCTGTCTGCTGTGTGTGTTTAGGTGAGTGTTTGCGTGGCCGAAGCCATGCTGATCTTTAGTGCTGGGTGGTGGAGTGTGGTCCTGCACCAGAGCCTGTGCTGCTGAAGCCGCGTGCTGCTCCCCCCATGGCTCCATGGGAGCTGCTGCTGCTGACTTTCAGCCTCCGCTGCTGGCTGACAAGCTCTGCCAGTTTAGCTGAAGAAGGCCCTGCAGGACCCTTGGACTGGCTTCTCTCTGACAAGGGCCCATTTCACCACTCACAGGAGTACACTGAATTTGTGGAGAGGAACCGTCAAGGATTTTCCACAAGATACAAGATCTACAGGTTAGTTGCACTTGAACTGAGGACTGTATGATAGGTTTTATGTGTTCTGGTAGTCATTGATGGAGACTGTTGTACTACATGTATATTATTTTTGAAACTTTGAACATTATCCGAATACCACATTTTACACAAAATAGCGTGTTGATTTTCCTTGAATTAGAACATTAAATCTAGTAAAATCCTCATCTGTCATTTAATTTAACTTCTTAACTTATTTTTATTTTATTTTTTTTCTTGATGGGGTGTTGAAAATACCAGTGTTTCTTCTTATGTGTGGTCAGTTCAATTAAAATTGTTATCAAGTTTTTGTAGGAATGCAGCAGAATTAAGCTTCTGGGCCAAACCAAAAATTTTTGAAATTTAGAAAACCAAAACAAAATTATTTGTAATAATGTATTATTTTATTAAATAATATTTTTGTTTTATACTTTATACATTTAACATAATAACTAGAATATACTTAGTTTTTATAAAAACAATGGAATAATTACATTTGTGCCCCTGGACAACAAAGCCAGTCTGATGTTGCACAAGTGTATTTTTATATATTTAATAAAGAAAAATGCATTCATTAATTTTCCTTCGGATTAGTCCCTTTAGTTTATCAGGGTACACCACAGCAAATGAACCTGCAACTTATCCTGCATATGTTTTACGCAGCGGATGCCCTTCCAGCTGCAAACCAACACTGGGAGACACCCATACACTCTCATTCACACCCATTCACTATGGCCAATTTAGCTTATTCAATTCACCTGTACCGCATGCCTTTGGACTTGCACACAGCGCAAACCCACACGAACACAGGGAGAACATGCAAACTCCACACAGAAACTGACCCAGCCGGGGCTTGACCCATCAAGAAGACCATGTTGCATGAAGATATTTTGTAAATTGTCTACTTTAAATATATGAAAAATCAAGTTTTGATTATTAATATACATTTATTTGAAGTCAGTTTTCTCAATATTCAACATATACAAGATTGTAGATGTATATGTGTCTTATTATTATGTGTATATGTGTACATATTTGTATAGTTTTAGAGGCATCAGTTTACTGGTGTTGCCATGACAGCACACTAGTGCTATCGCAAACAGCAGGAACACTAAACAAGTACATATTTTCTAGCGAATTCCTTTTTTGGTCGAAAACTGAAAATGCCATTTTCGGCCCAAAATTCAGTGCATCCCTCGTTTCCTGGGTGTGTACAGTTCAGTTCAAATTGTAATTCAGTGTCTTGAGTAATTTAGTCAATTCAATTCAAATGGATTGGAAATGCGGCTACTTCTGAAGTAAAATTAAGCTAGAGCTGTCATATTTGCATATGGTAAAACTTGTATCATCAGACTGCAACATATTTTACCATGTTATATGACTGAATCTTGAAATATCTGACGTTCTGTGAATTTTCTGTTGCTGTAATGCCGAATTACTGATCAGCCAACAGATGAACACATGAATATGCATAACTCTGTCAGTAAAAACACTGTTTGAGGTCAGTAAGATGTTATTCATTTTTGTTTTGGTGAGGATGCATCTAATTATTTATAAGTAACAATCAATATTTTTCTCGTGGTACAATGAACAAAAAAACAAATACTGCTCATTTGAACTTTCTATTAAAAAAAAAAACACACCAAATCGCTTAAATTTAATTATTATTCTAAAAAATATTTCTGAAGGATCATGAGAAACTAAAGACTGAAGTAATAGATTCTTAAAACTTAGCTTTGCCATTTCATTTCATTTTTAAAGATATATATTGAAATGGAAAACACCTATTTTTTTACCTTACTTAAGTTTACCTTTTCCTGTATTGTTCAAATAAGCATCCTTGTGTGGGGATTTTCAAAACTATTTAAAATTCTAAATGATGCAAATGACCTAAATTAATTCATTTTTTCTAAAAGCCTTGAATTTGCTACAGTGAACTTAGAAGTAGCATTACATAAAATATGTGGAATTGCACTTCTGGTCCATTAGAAGGTGAGGAGACATTCCAGCTCTTAAATTATTGGTGATTTCTCATCCATCATTTCCATCATTGCACAGACGGTTATCGAATATTCATCTGTTCTCAGAAGCCACAGTTGACATCCTCTAATTTGTGGGAGCTACTTCACGGTTGCCCTGATTGGCCCTTCATCAAAACATTGAAGGTTTTTTTTTTAAGTCTGTTGGCTAAACCTGGTACATCAGAGGCTCAGCGCACCCTCTGCAAGATTAATAGTCTTATCATGTGGCCAGCTGATTAGTGGGCTCTTAATTCTTATTACTCGGCATTATCGCCTGTTCCCTTGAGATGGCTACTGTCGGCAGCAAGCCTGTGTTAGGGGAAGATTACAACCACTCCTTGATTAAATAAGTGTGTTATATCAAAATACTAATTGAAAAGGTGCAACTTTCACATGCATGCCAGCATTTAGGCAAAACATTACATCATGTCTTAATAAACAGACAAACTAAATATAATTAATATTAATCAGTTTTTAATATTCATCCATTCATTTTCTTTTGGGCCAAGTACCTTTATTAATCAGGTGTAGCCACAGCAGAATGAACCGCCAACTTATCCAGGACATGTTTTACACAGCAGATCCTTCCAGCTGTAACTCATTCACACACATACAGTGCAGTACACTACAGACAAATTAGCTTACACAATTCACCTAAAGCACATGTCTTTGGACTTATGGGGGAAACCAGAGCACCTGGAGGAAACCCACGCGGACACGGGGAGAACATGCAAACTCTGCACAGTAATGCCAACTGACCCAGCCAAGGCTCGAACCAGCAACCTTCTTGCTGTGAGGCGACAGTGCTACTCACTGCGCCACTGTGCCACTCCTGGTTTTATTATAATATTATTTTATTTCATTTTCCTTTGGCTTATTCCCTTATTTACCAGGGGTCACCACAGTGGAATGAACCGCCAACTATTCCAGCATATGTTTTACACAGCAGATGCCCTTCCACCCGCATCTCAGTACTGGGAAACATTCATACACTCTCTCATGTACACACTCATACCTTATTGCCTATTTAGTTTGTCCAATTCACCTCTACTGCATGTCTTTGGACAGTGGGGGGGAAACCAATGTAAACACGGGGAGAATGTGCAAACACAACACAGAAATGCCAACTTGCTCAGCTGGAACTCAAACCAGTGACCTTCTTGCAGTGAAGTGACAGTGCTAACCACTGAGCCACCGTGTTGCTTATATTATATTATATTATATTATATTATATTATATTATATTATATTATATTATATTATATTATATTATATTATATTATATTATATTATATTATATTAT
>CAIGQQ010034734.1:5872278-5908884 GCA_903798035.1 Danio albolineatus | reverse complement strand
ATATTATATTATATTATATTATATTATATTATATTATATTATATTATCAATAAATCATAAAATCATAAATGTATGTACATATTCAACCCTGTGGTGCTGGCATAACAATTATTCTGCAATTCACTCTCATTCACCTCCTTCCCAGCATGCACTGGACCATGAACAATTACAAATGCAATGTTTGACAGTTTGCCACTTTCATTTGCACATTTGTTGTTGATGTTGTTTTCATGTTTAGTTATTTAATGTTTTGTGATGTCGAGAAGAGTTTGTTCCTCGTCTACAAAAAAAAAAAAAAAAAAGATCAGCTTGTTGATAATTATCCTAGTCGTGTTACATGCACCAGGTGTTATCCTATATGATGCCTTCATGTTTCATAACCGTTTGTATGATGATAACTCTATCTGTCAGGCAACATGAGATTAATATATTCCTTAGAAATTTCAATATTGCAAATAAAGGGAAACAACTCTTCAGATCTTAGTTAAAATCAAGTGTATTAATTAAGCTAATTAGCCACACTTTACACAAGCATGCAGCTAACAATAAAAGTGTTTGCTTGATTGAATTGCTTTCACAGAAATCTTTTATATGTTTACAAAGTAATTCATAAGCTAATCTAGGGTTCGGAATGCACATCAATAACTTGTTCTTTTAAGAGCGCGACTTGTCAATGAAGGAAAAGATGATAAATGCAGCATAGCTCTATAAAAGTCTCATATTACATTTGTGACATCCTTAGATCAGATTGCATCTTTTTAATGCTAATGCAGATTCACGGTAATATGTTGCAGAGCCTGGAGCCTTTTTACTCAGACAATCTCTTTTTTCAGGATGTTCTTTCCGATAACAACATATGCATGTAGCAGACCTAGAGAGATTAAAAGTGGCAATATTATACCGGGCATAGCTTTTTCTCCTTCGAGCGCAGCTTTGTTGCGTTGCTCAATTCAAATAATCCGCAATGACAGGTAGAAGATGAATTACCAGAAGTGCTTCTCCTACTTACAGTGGTGTGTAACACCGTCGTCCGGGTAATGAAAGTGCACCATCTCATCCCTCCTTCAATTTCCCACGTTCTTCTTGATTGAATTTGAAAGAATTTTAATGAGTTCTTTGTGGGAAATAGCCCTTTTTTGTACATTTGGAGGATTTCACTTTGCAGAATATTGGGAAAATGCCATGTCATAACATTCAAAGATGGGGTCCAAATTTACCACCTGCTTTACTGAAGCACTGCCACAGGATAGTTTCCAAAGATGCTGATGTGCACACCTACTAAAGCAATTCTCTCTCTCTCTCTCTCTCACACACACACAATCTTAATAATGTAAGTAGGGAAATCAGTTTGAAATTGCTTGTAAAAGGTCACTTCATAAAATGCTATTTCCTTTTCATGATGACAGCTGCCCTTATTTAAAGTTTCTCTTCTTCCTGAATGGTATTCAGATCATCTTTTTAATAATTATCTTAAAGGCAGAGATAAAAGCTTACGACATAAGCCTCCAGTACTTTTTGTTCTCCCACAGAAAGCACAGAGGAAGTTTCAGTGCACATTCAGTGTTGCAAAGACTGATGATCGTAATGAGCATTTCATATAGCACAGCAGAAGTCCCATAGAGCGCTTCCTAGAGAAGCCTTTAAACTGCTCTCACACAAAGCCTCACCTGATAAGACAATCCAAGCTTATCGTGCTCAGCAGTGACGGGAAAGAGAATGACAGGGAGGATTTTCCGTCTTTACTTTCCTCTTTGCGGAGCACCTTTGAACTCCTGAAGGCTCAGTTCCCAAAGAACCGTCCATTTTAAAAAAGTAGTTATCGTGGTGCCATGTGAAATTGAAAGCGATCATCCTAATTCAAGCGAACAGTCACGATCCCAAATGCCGTGCCAAACGCAATATTACCATGTTTTACAGCAGCTGAGGGCGTACGCTTATGAAATTAGCGGAAATTATATCCTGACATAAATCCAACAACAGCTTCGGCCATACATTAATAATGTGTGTGTTTTGTGACAGAATTTTGACATAATTCTATCACTTTTGCCCCCTAATGAATTGCAAAACAGCAGATGGAATTAAGGGCGTTTGCTGGAATGAATCAATCAAACATCTGGGTCGAGAGGCCTCTGTCATTACTCCTGATTTAATGTGATAGATCCCCTTTCAGAAGGCCACCCCGGCTCCATCCATCACCTGTGCATGAGGTTACTCACTATTTCTCGGCTAACTGAGAGGATAGGCTAAAATAGAAGTGAGGCGCGCAGTGATTGGAGGGTGTTTTGAGGTGCACTGAGTGTGAGATTGTGCCAATGCCTTTCTTAGAGGCATGTGTCTGTTTTAGCATATGCATAATTATGTAACGCAGAGCTTAAAAATAAGGACCGGGGGTTGAAAGAATTATACAGAGAAAAGGCTTGAATACTTAATTGCCTGTAACTGCATGAATTAAATGTGTTATTTTTCTATGCGTTGTGAGTTTCTGCTGGTGAGACGACAAAGAGCATTAGTCTTGACCTGTCGGTTGAGAAGGCAAATAGTTTCTGGCAGGGTTGATTAATTCTTTTTTTTTTTTAATCCATTTTTTTTAATAGCTTCATCAGCTGCTCATCATTTAATAAATGGCATTAATACTTTTTGTGTTGTGCTTCGGGGAAGATTCATTGGTCTGTGTTTCCATCCCAGGTTCCAGTATGTTAGCGCACATAACAACAATTTGTGCCTGTGCATAAATGTTTCACTACAAGATACACAGCAAGAGTTGAAACCTCTTTGATTTCACTATAAGCAGTTTGTAAGACCTAATTGAACACACAAGATGTCACAATTTATTTAAAGGGAGAGTTTACTCTTTAAAATGAAAATTTACTCTATTTGCTCACGTGGTTCCAAAACTTAATGAGATTTTTTTTTTTTTTTATTCTATTGATCACAAAAGATTTTGGGCCCTATCATACACCCTGCATAATAAGGCGCACCACATTGTTTAAACAGCAAATCTATTTGCGCCACTTTATGGAGTCATGGGCGTGCTGGTCTATAAAGAATGTTTGTTAAGGCACATTGTTGGCGCGTTGCTATTTTGAGGAATTAAAATAGACTGTGCCATTGAGCAGCTGAAAGCAGGTCTAAGTCTAGCGCAGAGCACGTTAGTCATGCGCCTGTGCAGGTCCAAACACTTACTCATGATGTAAATATGAAAAAACAAGGATTAAAATGTTACAAAATTGTTTCATTTTCAATATTATATTATTATATTATATTATTTTCTTCATCTTGGGGGACTTTATTCAGTTTATTCATGACAATTGGCATTTGTATAATGTTATTATTATTAGCAGTAACATTTATTATATGCATATTTATATTTGCTGTAATTAAAACAAGTTTAGATTTGTCAACCTGTCGGGTTTTGGAGACGTAGGCATTACTATATGGGGCATAAGAATAGGACGTGTGTTTAGATATAACACTTAGTTATTATAGTTCATTTATTCATTTGCTGGAAACTAGAACTGAATTTAGAAACAATCTATGCTCTTAACAAACAAAATTGAATATGTAGGCTAATGGATGTCTTCAGTGGAGTGAGTTTCCATGAAAGTAAAGGAGTAAAGTAAAGCGTAAAAGAAAAGTAAAGAGAAAGTAGAGGCCGAATGGAGGAGGCTCACTTTTCATCCTCGCGCTGCAGATGGTCTGTTTAACAGTTTTCTCGCTAGTGCAGCATTCAGTTTTTCCACTTACAAAGTCCACCATGTAAATAGGAAACGCACCATAGTGTGACACAACTGACTCTTAAAGGGGGTGGGAGATTAGACTCTGGTTTAATGGACCTTGTGCTCAAAACACACCCATACCCATTAAGAGAATAAGCACAACCTTGTTAGACCATGCGCCGGGCGCAAACTATTTTTATCTTTTCTTAAAATAGCAAAAGAGGATTTGAACACATCCTTAACGCTTTTGCACCATGTACTTTAGACTTTGCGCTTAGATAATTAAAATAGATCCCAGTGTAAAGAAAGCTGAAAACCAGTAATCACTGATTTTCATTGTAGGCAAAACAAAACAAGTCAATAGTTACAGGTTTCTTCAAAATATTTTCTATTGTGTTCAACAGACAAAAGAAACTCATAGGGGTTTGAAACAAATAAAGTGTGAGTAAATGATAGAATTAAAATTTTTGGGTGGACTATATCTTTAATTTAGGTGTCCAGAACAAGCTTGATTTGCATCAACTGATCACAGTAACGACCACATTGACCCATAACACATTAGTCAGCAAATTAAAGTTTGTTAAATTAATACAGAATGAAAACAAGCATAAATTAAATAAATCTGAATCCTAACAATAATATATTAACTATTCAAGCAGACACAATTGTATAAGTGCATACTGTAGCTAAGTGCAGATTTTAACCTGCCTCTGTACTGTAAATCATCTGTAATTTGTAAATCAAACCTGTTATTTCTGATAATATTGCACACTTTTATCTATGAGCATTTCTTTCCCTCAGTTTTTTTTTTTTTTTATCACTGATGTTATTCAATCTTTTTATGTCAGCATAAAATTGTTTTTATGTCTCCACTGTGTGTATTTACTTTAAGGGTAGTTTCTATCACAAAGATAAATTCCTTGTTTGTAAACATCCTTAGCAATAAAGCTCGATCTGACTCTGAGTCAGAACATTGATGTTATAGCGGATTAACTATTGCTAACAGGTAAAATGTGTAAGTAAATGTTGAAAAAAAAATTATGAATGTTATAATCTGAATCATATTTTTAACTGTTACCATTTGACATAAATCCACATTGACATCCGTGAAATATTTTAATATCTACAGTTCACCAAAACCATTGATATTAGAGATGCACCATATGTATGTACGCTTACATTTTATTTGTTTCCATTTTTTAACAAAAAAATGCGTAACACTTACAATAAAAGTAATGTTATATGCATTTTTCCTTTACATATCCTATGTTTATTTCTTATGTAACAATTTTGTTTAAAAATCCAACTCAAAAGCACACAAATGCATTACACTGAGTAAACTGGATGTCAATGGCATCCTCTTAGCACAAACCACTGTCCATTATTTACTAATTTACAACATCCTTACAACAAAATTTACAACATCTAGTAAACAAATAATTTATTTTACATCATAACAATATAATGAAGCCATTTTACTTGGGTATGTATGTCACAAATTAGAATAATGACTATCGCAGCTTCCATTTCATGCCAACTTTAATTTGTGTCTGATTGATTCCTTTTATAAGTATAATTCCTACAGCTTTAGGAATGTTTTGTTTATCATAATTATCATTAATGATTATAATTGTGTAAAATATATGTCATGTGGAGTTGTGTCAGAATTCAAGGGGCAGAAAAAAATACAAAAAAATGCAGCTCAACCTGTTCGTAAAATGAGATCAATAGCAAGCAATAACAATCCAGTCAACTGACAAATTGAAAATGGTGAAAATGAATGATCCAAATTTTGAGTTTTGATTGACTGATTGATTATTTGATTGTTTAATTAATTGACTAAGTAACTCGTTTTACTTTATTACACATCAAAAATAGGCATGTAAAGGTATAATCAGCTCTATTTCACGCCAAAATGAATTTTTAAATGATGTATAATATCATATTAATAATCATTTCTCCCTCCTAGAATAGAAAACATAATATTTCAGACGTACAGTATATCATATTGAGTTAAATTTCTTTCATATGGTGTTGTGGAGGAAGCAGGAGCGGCTAAAATGAAAAAAAAAAAAAAAGGATGAGTCACCAAAACCTGGGGCATTGTTTGTCTGTCTTTTGCCTCGAAGGATTTCAGAGCTTTGTGGTGGTATTTTTTTTCTTCCTCTTTTTCATTTAACTTTTTTCTCTTCTTCTTACTTTTATGAAAGGTATTGGTTGTCACCACAGGGCAGACTTCTGTGAGTCTTTCTGTCAGGGCAGATTTCTGTCATGAAGTGTTTATTGAGCATAGCACCTGTCAGCTGCACATTCGGAGACGGCGCCCTACGCGTGGTATTCATCCCCCAAATGAAACATGCTCTGAGAACCTGAGGCTAGAGATGCAGCTTGGCAGGAGCGTCGGTTGCCCTGCAGGCCTCCTTCTATCATGTCCAAAACATTTGAGAAATGTTAATGAAAACAGATCATTAGGGACAGGCCTGTTTACTGTCTCTGTTTTCCTCATGCAGGGAATTTGGCCGATGGAAAGTGAATAACTTGGCTGTGGAGCGGCGGGATTTCCTGAACTCCCCCTTGCCTCTCACCCCGGAGTTTATAAGGAACATTCGACTCCTGGGACGCAGGCCCACAGCCCAACTAATTACTGACAACCTGATCAAGAAATATGGGACCCATTTTCTACTGTCAGCTACACTCGGAGGTAGAAATATATGTTTTTTTTTTTTTTTTCTGTGACAAATCCTCATGGCGGTTCAGCAAAAAGGTCATAATACCTACTGTGAGCGAGCTTGAGTTTTTTTGTTTGTTTTTTCCCCTCAGAAAGAAACAAACAGATCTCATGCATATTTACATCTCAATTTCCACTCTATCAAGCCAAGGAAAATCACTTGTGACATGCTTTGCCTCCCACTGACTTATAATGTATTACTTCTTCCACTGTGAGCTCGGAAAGGGGGAGGCAGGTGCAAACAGATGGCATCATGGCCAAAATGGGTTACCTTTCCGAAATCCGCACACATTATTTCGCTCAGTTCTCCAACTCGCAGCAGCCTACGCTTACAAGTTGCTTCACGTAATGCAACAGTATTGGCTGTACACAACTGATGTGGCCTTCGCTGCTCTGGAAAACAAGCAATATTGTGTAAGGTTAGAGCATGAAAATGGAGATGCATGTCATGGCTTTGCAGCAGAGATTTGACTGGAATACAAACTGCCACACAGAGCTTCAGAGCATGTACAGTGTAGGCATACAATATAAAATTGCACTGATCTGCACTCCTATAAAGGGCTGCATATTGGCACAGATTTATAAATGCTGTTTTATAAAGTTGTGGTGATGTTTAGTTAATCGATTCTGTTACACATTTCACTACACATTTCATTACACGATTCTTTTTTATTTTAAGAAGAATAAAAATATATCAATATAGTTGAAGTTAGAATTATTAGCCGTCCCTGTATATTTTCCCCCCAATTTCTGTTTAACGGGAAGACGTTTTTTTTAAACATATTTCAAAACATATTAATTTTAATAACTAATTTCTAATTACTGATCTCTATTGTCAGCGCCATGATGACAGTAAACAACAATTTACAAGATATTTTTCAAGTTAATAGTATTCAGCTTAAAGTGCAATTAAACTAATTAGATTAAGTCATTGTATAACAGTGTTTTTTTTCTGTACGCAATCGGAACAAACAAGACAAAACATTGCTGAAGGAGGCTAATAATTTTGACCTTAAAAAGGTTCATTAACTCATTTTCCTGCTGCTTAGTCCTTTTATTCAACAGCGGATTGAACCGCCAACTTATCCAGCATATGTTTTACACAGCTGATGGACTTCCAGCAGAAACCAAGTACTGGGAAACATCCATATACACACATTCACACACTTACACTTCGACCAATTTACAGTAGTTTATTCAATTCACCTACAGCGCGTGTTTTTGGACTGTGGGGGAAACCTGAGCACCAAGAGGAAACCCACATGAACATGAGGAGAACATGCACACCTCACATAGAAATGCCAACTGACCCAGCCGGGACTATAACCAGCGACCTTCTTGCTGTGAGGTGACAGTGCTAACCACTGAGCCACTGTCTCAGCACCTTAATTTGGTTTTAAAAGAAATTAAAAACTCTTTTTAGTCTAGCCGAAAATAGGAAATATAGCAAATATTGTGAAAAATTCCACAGTATTTCACAGTGACAAATATTGGAAAATGAAACAAAAAATTCACAGGAGGACTAATAATTCTGACTTCAACTGTAAGTGTATGACCAAAATGTTGATTTGCAATATCACAGGCTAAACTACTGTTTCTGAAGTCATTTACAAGCAGTTACAGTAGACATGCTGAACGTAAATGCAATTTCCCTCTGCCCATAGGTGGCACTTTGGAACAGTATTTTCTTGGCTGAAAATAAAGCAGAGCAGCATCGCTTATTCAGGCTCATTCTAACTGGTAGCTAGCGTTTTAGAACTATTTGTTACAGGATTAGTTTACCCCAAAATAAAAATTCATTTTTTCCTCACTCTAATGTTGTTCCAAACCTATTAAATGTCCCTCATAACATCTAATGTCTAATGGACTCTTAGAGATTTCTGTTTCTACTGAAAACATATTCACTTAAAATTGGACGCTTCAAAAACACCATAAAATAAAATGCAAAATCCACATGAAATGAGCAGTTTAGTCTACAGTAGGTTTTCTGAAGAGACACAATTGTTTTATAGACTGTAAAAGACAGATTTAATTATTGTTTTTCATTATGTTTTTTTTTTTTTCAATTCAGATAGGAACCTTGATCAGAAACAGTGTTATTTTTCAAAGGGCCATTCTTGCATGTCATACAAGCGTGTTTGAGCTTCTGCAAGAACCATTGTTTGTGAATCAAGCAGGTATGTTTGAGCTTCTGTTCATGTTCACTGATCAATGTTTATATGTGGATGAAAGCCTAAATTTAATCTGTTTATCACATAAAGCAATCATGCCTTTTTGGAAGAGTTAGATTAAACTGCTCGATTCATATGGATTTATTTTTTTGATCTCTTTGAATGTTTTAAGACGCCAGAGTAAACATCAAATTGAAGGACTCTATCAGAATTGATTAAAAATCTTCTTTTTCTGTGTTAAAAAAAGTGAACAAAAGACTTGCAGGTTTAGAATATTATGATGGCAAGTAAATGATGACAGAATGTTTATTCTTGAAGATATCCTCAAAAGATTCATTTGGGAAATAATGAATTGGTTTTATACTTATTGTGGTTTGCTTTTTGATTCACTAAAATAACTAATTCAGCAGGAAACATACTGTAAGTATTGAACACGTTACCATTTTTCTCAGAAAACATATTTATAAAGGTGCTGTTGACTTGAAATTTTCAACGGATGTTGGTAACAACCAAATCAATTCAAATATGCAAAGAAAACTAATCTAATAAATGAAGTTATGTGTAATGGAAATAAAATGACAGGAAAAAACTATTGAACACACGAAGACAGGGAGGTGAAAAAAAGGCAGTGAAAGCCCAGACAGCAGCTCAAATTTCTCACTAGTTTTTCAGCAACTTTCTGCCCTATCTCACTGTAAATACATATTAGCTGTTTCAGTCCAACATCTACATTACCAGGATGATGAAGATGAAACCAGAGTGGACATTTCAGCAAGATAATGATCCAAAACACAGTTAAGGAAAACGCTTTCAGAGAAAGAAAATCAAGCTGTAGAATGGCCCGGCCAATCACCTGATTTGAATCCAAAAGAATATTCAAAATAAAGATCAGATTTGATAGACGAGACTCACAGAAGCGTCAACAGGTTTACACTCTGTTGAGGTCTTTGAAAAAACTCACACCTGAGCAATGAATGTGACTTCATTCTACAGTACATACAGTATGAGAGGCATCTTTAAGCCGCCATTACCAAAAAGGCCTTTTATATAAAGTATTACTACACTTCAGTAGTTCAGTACTTTTCCCTTGTGTCATTCCATTGTTACTACACATAACTCATTTTCAGATTGTTTGTTTTGTTTTATTTTTATATTTGTATTGTTTGGGTTTTACCAAAATCTGGTTTAATTCCATGTCAACACCTTTAGAAATATTATTGCCAGGAAGAAAAAGAAAAAATAATGTGTTCAGTACTTATTTACCCTACGGTATATGTAATTTATTTTTTCATTACATTGGGTCAGCACAAAAGAAAGATTTATTAATTCAAAGTACATGCTGTTTTATTGGATTACATTCAGTACAGACTGGAAACTCACATATAGCTTTTAATAGGGGTTTCTTTTCCTGATAAGTGCTCAAATAACTGATACTTGATACATTACACAGCCAAAAAAAAAAAATAAATGTCTGAGTAAAAGATTGATTTTGGGATTTGAAATCAGTGTAATTAACTCCCTGGGGTCGGCAAATGCAGACATGCATTTCAGCACACTAATTCATAAAATACTGTCATTTTAGATCATATTGATAAGACAAACACATATTTGAAAACTATAAAGGGCCTGTTTTTATTTGTTTATATTCATAATTACAACAAAACAATTGCAATATGTAAAATGAGTAAAACAGACAGGGAGTGCTTTCTCTTTCTGACTCTTCAACATGACTGACAGGCACATCAGGAAAAAACAACTGTTAAATCTCCACAAAATTTAAAATAATGAAGGAATTGTTATGTGGTTAATCAGAAACCTTTTCATAGCTTGCATCAGAATCACTGATACATTCTGAATGTGCATAGGATATATTGTACTGTTTCCACATCAGCAAGCATGATCTCTTTCATTCTCTCTAGGAGAGGAGGCTTTGACTATATTTGTGGACAAGAGAAAGTTGAGTAAGAAAGCAGAGGCGAGCGACTACACCAGTAACAGCACAGCGGTGACTCTGGAGGCCCTGCACCAGCTGGCTGCCTCCTATTTCATAGACAGAGAGAGTACTCTGCGAAAACTGCATCACATCCAGATTGCCTCCACTGCCATCAAGGTATGTCATTAGTCAAGTCAGAGCCCTCAGCATCCTTCTTTCAACTCCTCAAGAATAATAATGTTCAGTATAACAAAGTGCATGTTTTTTTTTCCCCACTATCCCTGTTGCCACGATCCTGCTATGAAAAGTGTCAGATGTTTTGAGTGGGTATCTAGAGATAACCATTCACCACTGTAGATGACGGGTTCTGCATTGAGAGAAAGGAAAATGTTGCGCTGGTTGTACAGTACATCTTGTTCAGGGATGGTATATTTAGGAATGGCCTGCGATGCTGAGTAATTAAGTATTTACAAGAAGTTTTGGTTGTTATATAGCAAAATCATGGTGAATATAGAATATAGAAAATAAAATGTGCATTTAGTACATATTGCGATCTAACACATTCATTACAAACTACCCTACAAAGACAACACAACTCTGGTATCACATGTTAATCATGTATTACATGCCAAACTGAATAAACCACTTGAAAGAAATTTATCAAGAGCTGTCAGTAGTTTTTGGTAACATGAGTTACAGTGTTTGAGAGTAAAGAGAATGGATTTCAGTTATTGCATTTTGCATATGATTAATTGGTGAAAATTATATATTACATTTACAAGTGTCTTATATACATAGAAAGCCTTTAAAAAAAAATATATATATAATAATAAATATAATAATATAATATGAATAAATATAATAAATACATATATGAAATCTATAAAATATAGATGAAATAAATGTCTACAATCATTCACATGTATATTTATATACAAATAAAACACTTATTCTGACCTGTGCTTTTTAAAATATTATTCATTCATTCATTTTCCTTCGGCTTAGTCTCTTTATTCATCAGAGGTTGCCATAGCGGAATGAACCACTAACTTATCCAGCATAAGTTTCACAAAGCGGATGCCCTTCCAACTGCAACCAAGTACTGGGAAACATCCATACACACTCATTTCACACACATACCCATATGCTACTGCCAATTTAGTTTTCTCAGTTCACCTATAGCGCATGTGTTTGAACTGTGAGGGAAACCGGAGCACCCGGAGGAAACTCACACCAACATGGGGAGAACATGCAAACTACACACAGAAATGCCAACTGACCCAGCCGTGGCTTGAACCAGTGACCTTCTTGCTGTGAGACGACAGTGGTAACCACTGAGCCACTGAGTCACATTTTAAATATTTATATATTTTTTAAAGTTATTATACTAAATTGTATCGTTTTAAATTACTGAAAACTTCAAAAATCATGTATTGAAAGGGATCACCAATACTTGAACAAAATAGTTTAATATTAGCCAAATTTAGATTTGTTTTCTTTCTAAGACCTCTAATTGGCTCACATTTGTCACAATTAAGGGTTCAGTCAATGCACTACTTGCAGTAGCTGTTACACTTTTGCTGACAGCCATTAAAATTGGTCACACAAAGCTGTCCAAATCCCCAAAACAGACATTTACTCTGTCACAGCAATGCACAGTTTGACACATATATTCCAGACCACACTTTGATGATCCCTCCCCATCCCATTATATACAACAGCGCTTTCCCTTGGCACACAACTGCTGCAGTGCTTAGGCGGTTTTATTACAGTTGGGAGGGCAGATCTCAGGTGTCAAGGCTGTGTTTGTCTGTTTCTGGTGAGAAAAGCAAAAGAGCGCTGTGACTGACGGAAGCAGCCTGCCAGGCAGGACGGTGCAGCTCCAGCAGCGCAAGAGAATGAATCGCAGAAGCAGCAGGGGCTTCTGACACACGCATCATTTCCACAGGGCGTTGACCCATGTCTACATTTCACGGGACAGACTGAGGCGTTCGTTCCTCCATATGAATCCGAGATTAAACAGCACTGGAGTACAGAATGAGGTTTGTAGCTCCCCCCACTGGGCACCATGGAGGGGAAGTTTTGCTATTTCCTTTCAGAAGAAAAGCCTATTAGTGTGTCAGTGTGCTGGGGCTGTGAGCAGAAAACACAGGAGTGACGCTCTTTACAAAGTCAGGCTTTATCCCACCTTTGTGGTTTTCCTCAGGTTGTTTGTCTAATGCGTGAAAACCCGAGCCATTCTGCAATCGGCGGGGATCAATTTGCTCATGATTTACCCATTTTTTCATACCAGATCAGCTCTAAGCCAAGCCAGAATTGAATTTACAACCATGATACCTTCTGAAACACATGCCGCGTTAGAATTGTAACCGCAGGGTGAACAACACCAACTCTTTTGCAGAGAACTGACTGTTGTGTTCGGTTATAACCAACATTTTTCATGAAAAGGCATGTCTTAGCTGTCATGCCCCATTTTGTTCAGTTTATTGAGCCTGTCATGACAATATTATGATTCATTTTTCTGAACCAAACCAACACATTCTCACTCCCAACTTGTCACAAATGGACAGTTGGTTAGGACCCCTTGGCATCACTTTTTTAATGCACCACTGGCATCATTTTTCACCTTCCATTAACCTGACTGTGAACTCTTGGAGGATAAGAAATTTTTCATCAGTATATTGTACAGTATTGTTATTAGAACAGGTTGGATTGTAGAATGATGTTCAATTGAAATAGCCAAAATAGTTGTATTTAAATCAGAGGTGTGAACCCACAGTGGTCTTACGGTTCGGTTACGATTATCATGCCATCGATCCCGTTCAATTTGATATCTCAGTGCATCACGTATATTTTACTTCACAGCACAAGAATTCTTGTATTACAATGTATAAATATATTTCTATTTATATATTATGTGGAATACAATTTTATCCTTTAATACAAACAGATATATGAACTGTACCTTTATAAACTCAAGTACATGCACAGAACAACATGAGCAACAAAAATATCCCACTCGCTTTCAGAGCTTTGTCTAGGGAGTTCTTACACCCATATGATTGGTCACGCGCTCAACAGAAAGGGCTGCGATTGGCTTTAATGCTTTGGCGCTGTTCACCGATGATTGACATTGATAAACAGTAACAGCAATCACAGCTGATCCATGATATACACGGAGAAGAAAACTCGCTCTCGCTCGTGTCTGTATCCAGAAGTAATGCTGTAACAGCCGAGAGGAGAAGAAAAGTCAAAGGACCACAGGTCAAAGGACCACAGTGAGAAAAAGCGAGAGAGAGAGAGAGAGAGAGAGAGGAAAATTGCGGTTACTTTCATTTTCTTAGTCGCAGTGAAGTAGGGGCTTCTGCTGTTCAGTGTCGGTAAAAGACACACACAGTGAGTTGTGCAGAGTTTCTGCGTTTTTAAGTATCTAGTGTTTTAATTACTCACGCTCACCTCCCTCGCCATAGAAAGTAACCACGACTAGACATGGGATGATAATCGTTTTCAAGGTATACCGCGGTTTGGAAAAGTCAAGGTTTTAAAACCGCTAAAATTTTCTGCTATACCGTTTAAGGTATGTGTAAAAAATATATATAATTTTGTTTTTTTATGCTTTTTTGTTTTTAGGACAACAATATCTCCACCAGAAAATATATCCAAAGACCGGCATTTTAAATTGTAAATTTTAAAGAAATCAGTGTTAAAAAATCTAAATAATAAACTCAAAATAATATACTGTGTTAAAAGGGGAAAAAGGTTTTGTTTTTAACCAGACATTTAAAAAGAATATATTTTTGAGCAGTAAACGCAATACCGTCATACTGTGAAACCGAGATATTTTTATCATATGTTATCATACCATCAGAATCTTTTACTGGCCCATGCCTAACCGCGACATAGCGCATATGAGAAAATGATGTCAGTAAGTAATAACCTGTTATCAGGGCCGGTGCGTCCATAGATGCGACCTAGGCGGCCGCCTAGGACAGCAGAATAGTGAGGGCGGCATCCTCGACATCTTCTATTTGCAAAATGGTGACTTTCGTTTTCATTTTCGGATTGAGGGCGGCATGATCGTCCTTTGCCTAGAGCGCTCCGGCCCTGCCTGTTATGATCTATTACTGAACCGATATCAAACTGTCTGTGTCTGCATCGTGCACCGAAGAAACAATTAATTTTGACACTCCTAATTTAAATTCTGTTTATTGATATTTGAGCACCTTACCCCCTTAACCCTAAAGCTAACAATTTAAGAATAACCAATCTGGGAATACACTGTACAGACAAGCTAAATTTCTCAGTTAATTTTTTTAATGGTTAACTCTGCCCCATACACACACAGATAATTAATTTAATATGTAAATCTCTAAATCACATTCAACAAACAAATTAACTCCCAAGAAACTGTTAACAAAACACATAGTACAGCGTCTTTATACAAAAAAAAAAAAACTCAAAAGGAAAAAGATGGCCACAATTTGCTTTATTAAATCAAAATGTACTGATTTATTTATTTTTAAATATGCCAATGGCTCCTGACCATAAATTAAAACCGGGTGAATTAGGCTTGAGTGTGTGTGTGTTGTTTGAATGACATATTGGCCACCCAATCAGGTGGTGTTCTCTAGTCCTTATTTTGACTTTGTAAGACCCTCTATTGAAAATTTGAAAGTGTAGTCTAATCTCGTAGTAATGCTGAATCTGGTATTTGTCCATCTGTGAAATTGAAAATGGGAAAAAGAAGCCACCTATCATCACAATTTGAGAACTGATATCTCTTGACAGAATATATATTTTAAGGCTGTAATTGAGATTTGTTAGTGTTGCATAGCTTTTTGCTATGCAGTGTCAGAATCAACAGCAGACTGTTGATGTTTCACATTAAGCCAGAACAGCAGAGGATCACGAAAGTCCAGGTGGCCTATAATTTGCCATTACAAGGTATTTTGTGACAGACAAAGTATTTGCTTTGAATAACAGCTGTTATCTGTAAAGGAAATCTAATATCACGCTTCACTTGTTCATCAATCAGTATTCATTTACCATATGGTACATCATATGGTGCATTAAATAATAAAGCATGTAGATATATCATTTGATTGCATCATGTATGGTCGTTTTCTAAAAGAAAAATCAATTGCTGCTGAGCTAAGCTTGGTATTTATTGCTGTTCAAGCTTTTGTTCAAGCCAAGCACTCAAGCCATATGTTTTATATTCACTGGGGATGAGTCAGATCAGTAGAGTTTATATATATATTATAAAAATATTATTATACATATTATATATATTATAACATATTATTAAGGATATTTCATAAGTTAATTAAACAAAATTAGAGAAGACTCATGATTGTAGCACAAATAAGTTTGTTAAAAACTGCTGTAAATAAATTGTATAAAGTTTACAAGTCCTTAATTTTTAATACTTCCGCACATTTGCAGCCAGAGGACAATACTAGTCTCTCACAGGGCATCAATAGACTCTACAGTCTCATACAGGATATCACTAGTCTCACAGGACATCACTAGTCGCTCTCAGGACTGAACTTTTGTGTAGGCTACTTAATATTAAGAAAAAGCCCTAATCAGGTAGCGAATGTCTGCAGCCATACCTCCATTTTCAGATGTCTCCGTTTTCCCCCATGCAGCAGCATTTTAAAACCAAAACAGCCTCTTCAGAATTTCCAAAACGCTCCGTTTTTTCAGGGCTCGAAAACTCCACCATAGCACAACCATAGCACAACTTATGCGTTTTAAAACTAAAACGTGTTAGTGTAAACGGCGCGTTAGTTGGTGTTATGCTAACCATGGTGCATTTACAATATCTGATCGCAAATACACTATAAATTAGTATTATTATGAAATTTGTTAAAAAACTATAAACATAGTCCTTCACGAATAAAGTGCTATGTTGATTTGCAGCTCAGCAAACATTTTATTTTATTATTATTATTATTATTATTATTTTTAAATCATAGTTGAAAAGACTTGTGCTTCATAATGTTTCGTGGAAACCATAATGCATTTTCTTTGTAGGATTAGGATTGTAGGCTTCAAAAGAACAGGTTCTGTTTGTAATCTTATTTTCTTTTGCATAAACAAAAAAATAATTTCCTTGTTTATTTAAGGTGAATTGTAACGTAAACTACTGAATGTCACTGTATATGTACAGAATATAACATCTAAAGGTCAAAATCCTGTACAAACAGCCCTCACCATAAAGGTGAACACTCTTACAGTGCAATTCCATATTCGGCAGACTTCCCTGTTACTAACGTTGGACTCTTCAGTGAATTTGTGATGGAGTGGCAGAAGACAACCTTGTCTTACCTTATCTAACTGCCAGCCTGGAAAAGATATCATCTGACAGGCCGAATCGAAAGAGATCACTGAATTGATGAAGGTTCACTGGCACCATAAGAGAGAAAAGTGTGAATCAATTATGCCTGCTTCTCCGTGTCATGAGGAGAGAAGGATGACTGGAAAAGAGAAGGAAAAAATCGAGTGTGATCTCTTATTGCAAATGCGGATAATAGTGAAGCTAGCTTGCCGTAAAGGTCAGTCGAGATGCCTTAGTCAATATGGCCACACAGAGTCGGACCATCATTAAGTACCTTCCGCTAAGGTTAGATAACGTTCTGCATTGTAGAGCGAAATGAGCTTCTGTTTTCTTTGTGGGTGTGAAAGAATCTCTGAATAAGGAAGCTAATCAATTAAACACATTTCATAACAGAGCAGGGGGAAAACATTGTGCGGCAGCTCTCTCAGTGAGATGAGAAGAACAGTAAGTGATTATCTGTGAAAGGACCACCACTGCATGCGCATTATCACCATGTCTGGGACAAACTGAGTCACTAGGCACAGGAAGTTCTTATAATGCATCTGCTCAGAGCCTGGCTGCTTATTATCTCTTTTAATAAGGAAAACAGGGAATGAGTTTATTACACACTATTTTTCATGTAAAATGTAATGGTACCGTGGTGAAACTGATCATGCTGTTGTCTGAATTTTGTTTCCCAGGTAACTGAAACCAGGACTGGTCCTCTCGGCTGCAGTAATTATGACAACTTGGATTCTGTCAGTTCTGTGCTGGTTCAGAGCCCTGAGAACAAAGTCCATTTGCAAGGTATAAAATGATGTCAAATCTACTGTGTCAGGTTTTGATGCTGTTTTTTTTCTTTTCTTTTTTTTTTCTTTCAATGACATGACAGCTCTTTTTGTAAAAGAGCATTTTAAAGGAACACTTCACTTTTTTATTTTTCAAAATAGGCTCAAATTTTTACTCTAAAATAAAACAAAAAAAGAGTTTTGCCATTTTGGAATTAATTCAGCCGAAGTCTGACAGGAGCACTTTTAGCTTAGCTTAGCATAGATCATTGAATTTGATTAGACCATTAGCATCTTGCTCAAAAAAAAAAGATTTTAACCCTTTAAGCTATTTAAAGTTGACTCTTCTATAGTCACATGGTGTACTAAGAATGACAGAAAATGAAAAGTTGCTATTTTCTAGGTCGATTTGGCTAGGAACTATACTCTTATTCCGGTGTAATAGTCAAGGAACGTTGCTGCCCTACCATGACTGCAGCAGGCACAATGACATTACACAGCACCTAATATTCATGTAACTCAATAAAACAAACATGACCACTTGCTTACACAGGGAGCATGCAATCATGAAGTCATTTGTGAGAGATAATTCAGAACATATTAATTTTGATGCCGATCCTCAACCGTGTATCAGAACCAGAACACACTGAAAATTAGCATTTGGATGGAAGTTAACCTATTTTCAGTCTCTGCATAATATCACTGCATCCGCTGCAGCCCTTGTATGATAGCAAAGTTTCTTGAGCTTTAGATGAATTATATTAAAACCCTTTGGTCATTTTTGAACGAGATGCTAATGGTCTAATCTGATTAAATGTTCTATGCTAAGCTAACCTGAAAGCGCTCCCTCCAGAGCCAGAGATCACCTGAATTGATTCAAAAAAGATAAAACTCAACTGTTTAACTGAAAAGGGAACTGTAAAATTAGCCTATTTTCAAAAATACACAATAGTGCATGATGGTTGCTCCAAAAGATGACAACTTACTATATTGTACTAGTGAGGAAAAATAAATCATAGATGATGGAGCTAAATGCAGATTTTAGATATAATTAATTTAACAAAAAAAAGTAAGTTTGGGATGGGTGTATTTTAAAATGTGATTTATTTGAGTGATTGCAAAGCAACATTTTCACTTACTTCCATCACACAATGCTTCCAGAATTAAGCTGCATTCATGTCATCTTGTAATTCGCCCAATTCTGAGATGACAATATGTAACATTCTTCTCTGAGCCTTCCATCTATTTCTGTGGCAACACTATCAATATTTATAGTACATAACCCATATACTGTAAATGAGTCTTTGACATGTAGTCATAAGGCACAAGTCATTGCTTTCTAAAAGTTCCCAGTTTACAAGTTGTATTTGCAAGTTGAAAAAGGACATTCATATAGTTGGAATCTCATAATTAGGGCAATTACAAGACACCATGAAGTTTGTTTTATTCAAAAATGATGAATTAGTCCATTAACATGACAAAGACATACAAACTTGTTTTGTCAAAAATACTGTATCTGTTCATACTAATCCATGAAAAGAAAAATATTGTTATTAACAGTCTGTAAGTCATAAATTGTTAAAAAAAAATGTATCCTTAATAACCATTTTCAAAAGCTAGCATTTTCAGGCCATCAAAATACTTTTGTTTTGTACAAGAATAGACAATATGCCATAAAAAAGGTTTCAGCTTAAAAATAGTGTTGTAGAATGGTGTTATCATCAGTGCTGAAAGCTGCTTAATCAGGGTTTCTGCAGGTCTTAAAAAGTTGCAATTTTCTCTTCCACAATCTGATGCCTCAAAGAGGTCTTAAATCAGAGCAGAATGTCTTAAAGTCCATAAAGTCATGGAGTTCACTACTGCAGGCTCTTCAAAATATTCAAAAAATATTTTTCTTTCCAGTACAAAAATCTAAACATGACTAAAATATGCATATATTTTTTTTTATGTAATTTTACGTAATTTATACTATTATTTGATCAAATTATATGTCCCTTTTAAAGTGAAAAATACTGAAATATGTCATTGGTTTTATTTGTGATCAGAAGGCACAGTGTACATTATTTCTATTCAAACCATAAGCTTTTCAATGAATTAAAAAGTAATGAAGACTGCACTTGGTTGGTAATAAAATTCAACATCTATTCCCTATAAATGTAAACTTAAGAGAACATATTGACAATGTGTTTCCTTCAAATTATTCATTACCCTTTTTTTACTTGGTCTTAAATGTCTTATGTCTTAAACCTGTCTTCACAACTCCTGCAGAAACCCTAATGTGCTGCTTAATATTTTGGGAGAAATTGTAACATATGACTATTAAAATTCATGTATATTTGTCATAAAAGTCAGTTTATAAAGTGTAATAGATAACTAGTAATTCCTTTTTGACTTCCGTGATATTTTGCTCACTAGGAACAACAACATACTTAAAAAAGTACTTTGATTAAGATTAAAATGTACTGTATTCTCATTTGTTAAAAAGATCTGACAAAAAATAATGTGCACTTTGTGGCACTTTTTGTTATCAAACAACTTTATTCAGGTAACCCAGTATTCTCTCTTTTCTGTAACTGAAGGCTTGCAGGTCATTTTGCCAGATTATCTCAGAGACACATTCGTCCAAGCGGCTCTCAGTTACATTGCCTGCAATGGAGAGGGAACGTTTGTCTGCCGAGGGAATGACTGCTGGTGCAAGTGTGACCCTAAGTTCCCAGAGTGCAACTGCCCCTACATGGATATTCAGGCCATGGAGGAAAGCCTTTTGCGAATCTCTGAATCCTGGGCTCTTACTTACAAAGAGTTTGAAGATTCAGGTAGGAGACTAAATTCAATCAAGTTTCACTTTTTTTTAGGTTCATTTGTCCTCCTGGAGAGACGTTTCAAGTACCACTACACTATCCAATGTTTCTTTTTTTGTTTCTATGATTGTTCACTCTTCAGCCATATTTGCAAAACCTCCAAGGTCAAGTAATGTCTACTTGAATAGTAAAATCTGAAAATCTCAAAAAGGGCTTGTCACAGTTACATTTAAATACAATATTTAAAATCAGCAACAAAAACTGACATGAACTGTTCTATAAAGGTTGTTTATTATGCTCAAACTACCTTACACTGCCTTTTTCTGTTGGAGATTAATGACTGTACCAGGTGATGATTGGCTCTTTCATTCAGAATGAGGGACATAATTTGCCATACTGTGCATTAATTTTCTCCCATTTATATTAATATGAGCGCACAATGTTGGAACCTGAAATCTACTTTTTATATTATAGTAGTTTAGAGAAATATGCAGCTTAATTTTGTTTGGTCAGTCATTGTTAAAGATGGGAGAACATACCTGAACATAACAGAACACAGAACATAACATAACAAAAATAGTCTTAATTGTTTTATTTTGGCTAGAATAAAAACAGTTTTTAATTTTTAAAACTATTTTAGGGTCAAAATTATTAGCCCCTTTAAGCTAGTATTTTTTTGTTCAATAGTCTACAGAACAAACCATCATTATAAAATAACTTGCCTAATTACCCTAACCTGTCTAGTTAACCTAATTAACGCAGTTAAGCCTTTAAATGTAAACATAAATTGGGGGAAAAATAAACAGGGAGGGTTGATAATTCTGACTTTAACTGCACACACACACACACACACACACACACACACACACACGCACACACACACACACACACACACACACACACACATATATATATATAAATATTAATATATTCATTCATTCATTCATTCATTTATTCATTTTCATGAATAAAACATCCACACACACTTATACACTATGCACAATTTAGCCTACCCATTTCACCTATACCACATGTCTTTGGACTTGTGGGGGAAACCGGAGCACCTGGAGAAAACCCACGCAACCACGGGGAGAACATGCAAACTACACACAGAAATGCTAATTGACCCAGCCGGGGCTCGAACCAGCGACCATATATATATATATATATATATATATATATATATATATATATGTTTAGTGGTGGCTGTTCTGTAAAGAAGGAGAAACTGTATTTTTGAAAAGTTGAACTTGAATATAAAGGCAATAGATCCAATCTCCATTACTTTTTAATTAATTGAAAAGTGTATGGTTTGAAAATAAGTAACTACAATGTCTCTTCTCTTCACAGTTTAAAAACCGATGTCTTTTATCAGTTTCTTTGACTATGAAAAATTTCATGAGATAAAAAAAATGGTTTTCTATAAAGCTGAACAAAATTAAGCCTGATTAAACAAGATATCTGGACATTGAAATATTGAACTTGGCAAGAAAAACTGCAAGTCCTATAAGAACATTTATAATCAGTATAAACATGCATTACAGTTTGCATCACAACATAAACATACATTAAAATTTATATCAGTAAATTAAGAATTTTATATCAGTAAATTATATCAGGAATTAAAAATGTAAGTTTTCTATGAAACCAACAGTATAGTTAAACTCACTGAAAATAACTTTTATAAGCACCAAAATATATATGTTTAATGAATTACTAAAATGACTACTTAAATCTAAATACACCACGTGTGAGCAATAATTTTTCTATTTAAATCTCAGCACATTTCAGATGATAAACTTGTTTTCCACAAGAAGTATATGTTGTCTGTCATTTCTCACACTAATCTTAAGGCCAGACTGAATACGTTTGAACAACTTTCAGTGATTCCTGACATCCATGCCCTTCAGAGCCAGTGTGAGATCAGAAAAAAGATCCTGCTCAACATATTGCCTTACAGTACGTCGAGCAGGATTAATCACCCATAAAATGCTTTATTGCCCATCCAGCATCTTTCATCAAGCATATGAATGAGAGCACTTAGCATAATGTTTAGGTACTGTATTACAGCCCGTCGAGGTCACCCCACAGTGACCATTAATGCTTGAGCAAAATTAAACGCATGGATTTTTTTCTTTCACGCTGTCATCCTTTTCCCCCACCTTTCCCAAAATATCCCCGAGTTCAATTACTTTCAAACTTTATGTTATAAGAGCTATCAGGAAGTGCCAGGTATACATAGTTTCTCAGGTATCGTAAATGTGTCCTTCTTTTAGGGGCATCAAAGGCATTCAAAGTTCTGCCCCATCAGCTAAAAATGAAACGCTCTGAAGCAACTGCTCAAAAAAAGTGCAATGTTTTCTTCTTGTTGTCAAAAAGAGTGAAGCATAAAGGCGGCGTGTTCAGGCATTTGCCCATTGTTCAGTCAAGTTTACATGACAACTCTGCTATATCTGAAAGAACAAACTCTTTCTTCAACAGATGAGTTCAAAACATTTCTGATGAGGCTGCCGCAGAATTTCTTTCTCAACTCCTCCACGATCCAGCATTTGTGGTCGCTGGATGGTGCGTTTCAGCGACGTTACGAGCAGCTGGAAAGCAGCATGAAAAGTCTCTTCAGACGAGCCCAGCGAGTGGTTTACAAGCTCTTCAGCCTCAGCAAGAGGTGCCAAAAGCAGCCCCATATCAACTTGCCGCGTGAAAGGTGAGCACAACAGACTCATTATCTCCTCATTGTTGTGGTGATTAATACACTGATACTTAATTCCGAGACGGAATAATGTCCCCATTTACTGTATCAAGAGAGGAAAGCTTTCCACATAGCATTTATCATCATTATTACTTGTGTTCCTGAGCCTGTATTTCAGACTCCATTGGCTGCCGAGAGGAATGTTTGTCGGTTTGCTCCAGAGTGAAAGAGAGCACTAGTGTTCTTGTCTCCGGAGAGATAACTTTGTGTTTACCTGCAATCAATAAGACTAGTGTTGATAGAGTGCTTTTCAGCTCCTTTTGCTTCAGGACCTAGATTTTGAATCGGATTCTTTGAACCAAAGTTGCAGTTTATTGTAGAGAAGTAAATAAAAATGTGCTTAAAATGAAACATTCGTTAAGACATGTTTCCCCTCCTCTTTCACAAGCCCACTTATACTGCTATTATGCTATTATCGTAAGTAAGGCTAATTAAAATAAAGGTGAATAATTAAAGATAATTAACACTGAAATGCATAAATACATTAATTGTACACTGTACACAGTGAAAAAGAAACTTGTTAAAGAAGTATAAAAAATATATACATTTGCAAATGTAATCACATAATGCCCAGGAAATTGAGAGTGTATGGTGTGTTTTGATGGATGAAATGGTCTTAATTATTAACTTCTTTTATCTGAGAATTTCTGAGAACGGCAGCACGATGGCTCAGTGGTTAGCAATGTCACTTCACAGCAAGAAGATTGCTGGTTTGAATCTCGGCATTTCTGTGTGGAGTTTGCATGTTCTCCCTGTGTTGCTGTGGGTTTCCTCCGGGTGCTCCGGTTTACCCCACAGTCCAAAGACATGCGCTATAGGTGAATTGAATAGACTAAATTGTCTGTAGTGTATGAGTGTGTGCGTGAATGAGTGTGTATGAGTGTTTCCCAATACTGGGTTGCAGCTGGATGGGCATCCACTGCATAAAACATAGCTGGGATGGCTGGTGGTTCATTCTACTGTGGCGACCTCTGCAAGTCGAAGGAAAATGAATGAATTTCTGAGAGATCTGCCCTTATGTTTTCTTCCCCCAGCCTTTTATTAATGGTCAAACCAGACCAGTAACCCATTTTTAGGTCACAACCTGAGCACCAGCTGTTCTCAAAATAAAACATGGTGCAGACAAATTTGCTACAGTATGTGTCATTTTCGCCATGTTTAAAATACAAATATTAATAATAATTTAGTTTATATGTATATGATGTTGGCATATAGTTTAGATATAATCAATGTTGGCATCTGCACTAAAGTGTTTTCCTTCTTTTAAAGAACTGACCTAATTATGTTAATGAATTATTTTATTATCAAGCCTTATTGTTGTGCTGTTGTAATTATGCCTAATTAGATGCTAATTTAACTTTTTAAATGCTTTCTAATTAAATGATCACAGATCACATCTGACACTGAAATGCAGCAATACATTATAAACATATGATTTATACACTGCATATTCCAATTAATAGAGAATCATTATTTACGTATAATGCACAGTAGAAAATGCTGCATTAAACTATTCATCTTTTTAAAACACTTAAGAAATCCATATTAATCAGATAAATTAGCATACTGTTTTTCCCGGCCTTTCAAAACATACCTGCAACCCTGATTTAGTTCACAACCAACTAGTTGAGAACCAGCAGTTTCAATCACTCTTCATAATGCTTCCTTTGGTATCTGAACATTACAGGTTTGCAAAAAAAAATGTTAGAGAGAGATACTTAGTGACTGCTTTTCCAAACTTTGAACATTTATAGAAAGGAACAAAACATGCCTGTACTTGTCATTTTATATTTGACGATGTTTTTCCTTTTTAAAGCAGCAGAAATATCTTTGTGCTAGTTTTAATCTTGCCATCTGCCGCCGCACATAACAATGTAATCTCAGCTGCCATCGATTAAGCAGACTAACAAACCGATATTCATCTTATCTATCCTCAAATACAGGCCACAGTCGTATTGGCTGAACTACTTCCAGTCTCTACTATACTGCTCTGAAAACAACCAGCTGGGATCCTTCTCAGAAGAACTTCACACCTGCATTTGTGCATATGACCACAGCACCTGCCAGGTTCCCACACCGTGCTCCGTTGGCGAAGGTGCCGCCTGCGCCGCGTGTGCCAGCGATAACCACACTCGCTGCGGCAGCTGCAACATCGGCTACATGCTAAGTCAAGGAGCCTGTCGACCAATGGTGGCAGATTCCACCGAGAACTACTTGGGCTTTGAGACCGATCTTCAAGACCTGGAGCTTCGCTATCTCCTCCAAAGAGCCGATCGGCGCTTGGAGGTCCATGCTATCTTTATTAGCAACGACATGCGTTTGAATAGCTGGTTCGATCCTTCGTGGAGGAAGAGAATGCTGCTAACGCTAAAGAGTAATAAATACAAATCCAATCTAGTCCATATGCTTTTAGGCATCTCTCTTCAAATCTGCCTTACAAAAAACAGCACTCTGGAACCCGCTCTCACCCTCTTTATCAATCCCTTCGGAGGGAGCCACTCTGAAAGCTGGCTAATTCCTGTGAACGAGAACGGTTTTCCAGACTGGAAGTCGACTAAGCTGGATCTTCCACTGGAGTGCTTTAACTGGACTTTGACTTTCGGGAACAAGTGGAAGACTTTCTTTGAAACCATCCATATTTATCTGAGAAGCCGCATTAAAACTTCTGGAGCCGGGGGTAATGAGAGCATTTACCTGGAGCCTTTGGAAATGGCCGACCCCACTAGAAACCTGGGGTATATGAAGATTAACAGCATTCAAGTGTTCGGTTACAGTATGCATTTTGACCCGGAAGCGATCCGGGACTTGATCCTGCAGCTGGACTATCCGTACACGCAGGGCTCGCAGGACTCGGCCTTGCTCCAGCTGCTGGAGATCCGAGACCGGGTCAACCGTCTCTCTCCGCCGGGTCAACAACCTCTGGATCTGTTCGCCTGCTTATTACGCCACCGTCTCAAACTGACAGCTAATGAGGTGGTGCGCATTCATGCCTCGCTCCAATCTTTTAATGCCCGTCTGCCCAACTCTCTGGATTACGAGACCACTAAACTCTGCAGCTAACAGCTAAAGCATCATAACAGACAGCAATAGAAGAATTGTAAAAACGGAGTCCAGTCTCCAAACACTTTCGGTGATAGAGACACTGTTTTTGTGACTAATAGACGTTCTTGCTCAAAAGAACAAACTGATTTGTATTGTATAGTACACTGAGATCAAAGATGAGGTTTGGAAAATATATGGAGTGTATGTTTGTAATTTTTATATATGTTTTTTTTTCTTTCGCGCTTCAGTGACAGTGCACTTTCTTTGGAAAGAATAGAGTGATGTCAGTCGATTTTGTAGATAAATTGTTATTAAAACATCATGGTTGTAATTGAGTAACAGTTGCATTATTTATCAGCATATTTTTTAATCGCTATGTGACTGCTTAGTTTATTGGAAAATCAAAAACGTTTTATAATTGCAACTGAGTGCACTTAATGAGTTGAACGTGATATATGACTTCGATAAAATAAGAATGAAACAGAATTATTAACATGGGTATATTATGTGCTTGTTAAGTTCAAGCTCATTCCTTTTATCCAGATTTCATTGTAAGAGTGTATTTTTTTATTCATAATCAGAATGTGGTACATCACTTTAGCTGTGCACTGGCATATTATGATTTCCCCATATTTCTATATTGATTTTGCAAGTCTGCTACTGTATAGTGATGAATATTCTGAACCATAAGTTGGCCTTTGTATTATTTTTGTTCCCCTTAAGAAGTTGAGGGGGTGACTAAAGGGAATGGAGAGAGTTTTAAATGCTCTGTCTTTTTATTTATTGCTTTTTTTACATTATTGTTCATGCCATTTTTAAAGCCGTGGGGATTTCATCTAGGAAAATAACAACCCGGGCTCATTCTGAAAACGTACCACTATATACAGTACGTTTCTGGAGAGCGCCAAATCCATCCCAAGAGCTACGTTTTTTTGCAGTTTTTGTTTTTTTCCCTAATCCATTGTGTACGCTTTTTCAGATCTCAAATTTCTCTTGCGAGTGCCATTCACACCTGATGTTCTCAGATAAATCCACCAGAGGCCGCTGTCAACTGACTGAATGACTGACCAGTCCACTCATCTACCCTCCTCTTTCCCTAAACCCAACCAACAGTGTTTTCAAATGCACTGATCAACTCGCTCACCCACTTCCCTAAACCCAACAGAGAAGCAATCCAGAAAAAAAGCCCTTGCCTAATTTTTACCTCGGATTTACCTTCAGATTTTACCACATTCCTACCCTGTTATTTACTTTACTGTAAGTTACTTGTTTATTTTATTTTATTTTTTGGCTTCTGTTTTTGTCTTACTTGCTTTTTGGAACCGTTCTTCGTCGAACTCAAACTCTGTTGTCGTGGTTAACTCCTCTCTACGTTTTAAGTCTGCTGACGTACATGGCGAGGTAACTGGACAAACTGGTAACAGCTGAAAAGCTGTCAGCTAGTAAGTGTGAAAAGTAACAGCGTCATACCGCCCCATAGTGTTCGTTTTAAAGATGAAATGTAGCCATATGTACTTCTGGCTACATAACTCGCAATCTGCAGAAATTTATATAGGACTACATTTTCAGAATGAGCCTATGTTGGAAAAAAAAGGGTTATGTGAATTTACTACTGCAAACTTAATGGAGCCACACATATGCAATGTTTTGGGCTGTTTTGTATTGTTGTTCAAGATTTCTCTAAACTTTGTTTATTTTCAGCATTTGGAATTCAGGGTTTGTATTTGTCCAAGCATGTTTCATCATTTATTTTTTCCATATTTTATTTGATTCATTCAGTTCATTCTTTGTTCCATCAGAAATGTTCTGAACCATAAAATATATCTGATTATAAAAGAGCCTTTTATTGGAATGTAACAGTGATGCCAAAATGGGGCAACGATTGTGGAATCCAGTGTGCCTTTGTGAATACATAGTATACAGTTTTGATTTACATGTTTTGTGCATCTCAGTATGTAATTTAATTAATTTTTTGTAAATATTATTTTAAAGCTGTTTAAGCTTGTCAAAAAGTGGATTTAATTGTTTTAATGCTGTTAATTTATTTCTCACTTATCATTGCATTACAGTGCATTCATTTACACAGCATGGATGCTAATTACCTAGAATCAACACGCAATGACAGATCCTTTAATGCCACCAAAGTGTCAATCGCCTCTTCATAATCTGTGTTTGCACCTTATACCTAGAATTAGCACAATAAATAAAATGAGCCTTACTTAATTTACCTAGCTACATCCTCTTTTAAAATGCACATATTATTTTGCAGTTAAACACACAGAAGTTAAACTGAAGAAAGCCACAATTTTCATGTGAGGAAACTTGGAAAATGGTTGTAAATGGATGATGGGCTGACACTTATCCGGTCGAGATTCTCGATGTTCTCATTCAAGGGATGTTACACATCTGTAGAAAATCCACCAGCGATTTACACAGACCGTAGAATGCAAAGGTCAGAAGAAAACTGCTATCTGAAGCGAAATTACATATAATATGATATCAGAGACACCTTTAAAATCCCAAAAGCGAATCCGTTATATTGAGCTCCCAGAGCAAAGAAACTTCTAAGAGCGAAGAAGTCTACTTTTATGTCTTCCTCGAGCATCTCACCGCAATGCAGCTCCTGCAACGTTTTCACATGTGAAACACCCCATGCTGTAGCAATTACTCTGTGAACACAAATGACCAAGGGAGCAGTTACTGCCAGAATGCATACACAAATCACCTGCGCCGCGCCGAGAGCCTGTAAAATGAGAGCTTGTCAGTTGTGCTGAAATGAGTTGACACGTTGTTGTAATGACAAATATGACAATAAGAAATGGCAAAACATTACATAGGCGATCGGTCTTTCTCACAGCCTGACAAACGATTTATCACTCTGCTGTAATTGTGCAGAAAGAGCTCTGCAAAAGAAAAGACTGAGCATTGCATCATATTTACCGTGCAGCTCTACTGATGAAGATGGAAAACTCTTGAGCGCAGACAGAGATTAAAGAAAGAGCACGGATCGGCTTAGTAGGTTAGCGCTTTATTTGCTAAGCACTCGGAGGCAATGCGCCAAAGCTTGATCAATAGTGGCCGTGTTGCCTCCTTGATCTCTTCAATGTAAACATTGTTATGTTCTTGTGATTCCAGATGAAGATGCATTGCTAACTTGACACCAACTTTATCTTGGGCTTTGCCGTAGGTTTCTGGAAGGCTAGATACTGCAGTGAACAGGAGGCAGGCAAAAGGTAGCTGTCAACTGCCAATAAATCAATGTGCAGCTTTATTACCTGAGAGAACAAAAGGATCCGCAGGGAGATCAATGCCATCAAGAACCACCGACTCGCAAACCAGTGGTATTTTGTTGTCCAGGGCCACGGCCGTATAAACATCATTTTATTACTCGTGCTGTCCTTTCCACTTGATGTGGTTCATATGAGCGGAAATCAATTCTGGTGATACATACAATTAGAATTGACATTGGATCGCATTATTGCATTCACTTTGATATGGCGGGATTTTATAAGCACACACTAAACATGGGGTTTCATTACAGGTGCTGTATGTAAGTTTTAGACCAGGGGTGTCCAAAGTTTTTGGGCCGAGGGCCAGATGCAAAAAACAAAACGTTGTCCTGGGCCAAATTTTACAATTTCAGAGACACGCATATATATATATATATATATGTTTTTGTGTGTGTGTGTGTGTGTGTGTGTGTATTATTATGGAATTATTTTCTACATTTTAAAATCATAATATATATTTTACTCACCATAAACTCTGTTAATGTGAACAGTGATGTTGTGCTTTCAATTTCAGAATTGATGCCAAGTCAGGAGTGAGTGGTGTAGTAGATATACGTAGCAAATCAAAGAGGTGGCTGTCAGTTAGATTGGTTCTCAATGAACTTTTGTTTAGATTCATCAGTGAAAAAAATTGCTCACATATATATGTGGAGCCAAACAGACTCATCATCCTTTTTGAATGGCGTTTCATCAGGGGAAATTTGGATGAATCCAAACTCTTGTAAAAGAAAAAAAATTTCCCGCACTCACTGTTGATTTTCCCTCTTCTTGGTTGTGCCATGGCTCGCCAAAACGTGGTTATCAATTATGTTTACTTCAGTGCGGTCTAATTGATGGCACGTGAAAGCGACATCCGGTGGTTATTTATTGAATTACATCTATTTTTGTACAGCGGGCCAGATTCTATTAATATTTATAAAAAGCCTCGTCGGCCGCCACTAAACTGATTGCGGGCCGTTGATGACCCGTGGACCTTAGTTTGGACACCCCTGTTTTAGACTATTAAAATACAATATTATGTTTGTAATTATTTTAGGAAACATGCTATTGTAAGAGAGCATAATTATTTATCTAAAAATACATAAGTCAGTTATTCTACTTAAAAAAAAGTGTGGTTCTGTTTTGGAATGTCTTGTTTTGGTTTGTGTAACTCTGCCCACTGCCAGTTTACCCAATTATATATTGGAACCCTGGCTTGCCTTGGCGAAATGGTCATTCCTATGTACTGCACCTTTAAGGATTTTTCTTTTTCTTTTCAATTAACTAATAGGTCAGTTAAAGGTGCACTAGATGATTGTCTTCATAAACATTTTTTTTGTTGTTGTGCTGGTTAAATGTCTCTTTACGTTCCAGAAGTACTGACTAAAGTAAATGGTCTAAATGTATTTATATGTATTTTAATATATGAATGGCGAAATGATCATTCCTACGTACTGCACCTTTAAGGATTTTTCTTTTCCAGAATTAAGTAATAGGTCAGTTAAAGGTGCACTAGGTGATTGACTTCAGAAACATTTTTTTTTTGTTGTGCTGGTTAAATGTCTCTTCACATTCCAGAAGTACTGACTAAAGTAAATGATCTAAATGTATTTATATGTATTTTTATATTCTGGATAAGGCATAAAACTAAAAAATGTTTGGTAATGCTTTATTTCGATGGTCCATTTGTGTATTAGTAGACTGTTTACTTAACATCTGTTGATACTGACATTCAACAGACATTTAACTGACTATAGAACCTTTGCAATTACATGTCAACTTACACTAACCCCAACCTAACAGTCTACTTATATGCTAATGAGAATTAGTTGGCATGTAACTTAAATTCAAGAAACGGACCGTCAAAATAAAGTGTGACCAAATGTTTGTTCGATTTAAGATTGTCGGACCGACAAGTAACTCAATTACGACAGGTATCTCAAACAGTCTGTCAACAAATTTAAATTTGAATTACTGCACAGCCTCTTTAAGCAGACACATGCGTCACTCGTGCGTCCTCGCGAAGTACGGATCTACAGCTGACAGAGAGACAATTTCTGCATCAACCTGAACTTCTTTCTGAAAGATAAACGTGGCCTTGTGTCCATGAAAAGGGCTTCTGCCAAAAATGCAGAATCAAAACTTTTTTAAAATCTTGAATCAATATCGGAATTACTTTTGTATGCTGAACTGACATTTTGGAGTTCAAAACCACGATCTGATGGATGACATCACGGCTGAAGTGTTTCTTTTAGACAGGTATGTTTTAAAACTATTTCAGCCACACAAAGCTTATGTAGATTGTGTTGTTTATGAATGCATTTATATGCACGGAAGTGTTGTTCAGCCACTGAAAAAGTCCGGCATAGGATTGGCTGTTTTCAAGTTCATGGAGTCCCTTTTACAGCATCCATAATATAGTCGGTTAAATAGACTTGAGCATTCGTTTAGTTGTTCAAGTGTAAAAGGAGATGAAACAAGCGATGTACGAGGATCAGCGAGCACAATTGAAAATGAAAAGTCACTCGTCTTTGTAACGTAAGTGTAATTTAAACAGATGACAGAATATTTCTGTTTTTAGCACTGCTTTTTTTCTGATCCTATTTTTATTTAGTTGAATAGCAAAACAAGCACGTTCGCCTCACAGCAAAAAGGTCGCTGGTTTGAGCCTCGGCTGGGTCAGTTGGCAGTTCTGTGTGGAGTTTGCATGTTCTCCCCGTGGTTGCGTGGGTTTCCTCCAGGTGCTCCGGTTTCCCCCACAAGTCCTATGACATGTGGTATAGGTGAATTGGGTAGGCTAAATTGTCCGTTGTGAATGTGTATGGATGTTTCCCAGAGATGGGTTGCAGCTGGAAGGGCATCCGCTGCATAAAACAAATGCTGGATAAGTTGGCGGTTCATTCCGCTGTGGCGACCCCAGATTATTAAAGGGACTAAGCCAAAAAGAAAATGAATGAATGAATGAATGAATGAATGAATAGCTAAACATAATATATATTTGTGGTACAATTTACTTGCATGTAATCTGTAACAGAAGAGCTCATTTGATCCTAAATGAAAAAAAAAAATTCACAATGATTCAAATGACTCATTCACACTCACATAGACGGCCACTTGAGTCCTGCATTATTATCTAACTTTCAAAAAGAATCACAGAATCATCTTAAACACTTATGAATGTATGGGAAGTCGATCTTAAACACAAGCATATGTATGTAAATATATATATATATATATATATATATATATATATATATATATATATATATATGTCTGCTACAAGAAAAAGTAAGGAGTAAAAAACAAATCAACTTTTAACACACAAAGCATTAACAAACTATTTATAATCAAATACAAACTTCTTAACAGAGAATAAACCAGACAGTCTCAAGAGCCCAAGGAAAAGAGAAAAAGAGCGCATTATCTTTATAAGTACATAAGGTTAGGGAAATTTAATTACAGAGGTCACTGATTTCAGATACTCAGAAGAAATATATTGCTTCCAAAAACAGCCCTTTTGGGAATCTAGGGCACTCTGCTGGCTGACATAAACAAGTGGAAAAGAAGAAGACAAAAAAAAAGGACACTGCTGGGGTAAAAGCTGCATGTGGTCGGCTGGACTTGAGAAAATAAGTGACTTTGACAACCTTCCCACTTTGAACATTAAAACCGTGCTACAGTATACATATTCAGCCTCCCTTCAGGTCCAAATATATAACTATTCCCAACCTGCACAGTTTTCTCTTTAAACTACATCCTCTCTAGTTTCTGTACAGAAAGCTAAAGTGTTTCACTCCTGAAGGATTATGTAGTCCTACATTATCCCTCTTGATCACAACAAGTGGAAACGTTCCCTTAGGGAAGAGCCTACACCTGCTTCAAACTCCACTGTTTGATGAGCTTTGCTGTAATGAAGAGTCGGAGGAATTAGAGAATTTGCATCCAGTTCCCAGAATGCAACTACATCACAAACGAATAAACTGAGGCCCACAGAGTAAGCCAGGCTACGGTAACTTGGATTTAATGTACATCAACGCACTTGGCTATAAGATGCTTTATGGACAGTATGCAACGTGGTAGCAGTCTTCACGAATGTTTATGTGGTACATCTTCAGAGAAATACATGTCATGATACACATGGTTCATTGAATCTCTGAGATGACCTTTGATAAAGCAGGGGCTAAGCCAAAGGAAAGTGAGGGAGTGATTTGCAATTGTATTTATTCTTTAATATATATGTTTCAATATACTCTCTTTGCACTGTGGTTTATGTTCTCAACTAGTAAAATTGTATGACTTCGGAGTCCTTATGGCCCAATCCCAATTCTACTCCTTAGCCCTTCCTCTTACCCCTACCCCTTAGGTCACACTTTATTTTGATGGTCCATTTGTTGAATTTAAGTTACATTGCAACAAAGGGTGCTTTCACACTTGTACTTTTGGTCCGCACACAGGTTCGTTTGACGTCATAGTACGGTACGTTTAGCTAGTGTGAACACGTCTTCTGAACTCGGGTGCGCACCAGTGAACCGTACCCGAGTCCGCCTGTAAGAGGTGGTCTGGGGTGCTGTTCATGTGAACACTGGTACGGTTCAGTTGTAGTATGAATGCAATCGTACCAAAAGTCGGAAGTGAACCGCCAACTGTAGTTTAGTTTTCATAACATTCATTCGTGTGTGTATGTCTGAGTATGTCACCTACCTTGACGACAAGCGGGACAGACCCAGTACAAACAGTGATAATGTCTGCTTGTCTCCTCCAAAAACAGCTTCTGCAGACATCCCGTGATGTTCTGAACGTTTATATTATTTTTGTGGCAGATAGACGCAAGTCGCTTTCTGTATATCCAGAACCTAAAGGTTCAGTAAAAGCAAAACGATCGCGATGTGCGGAGTGCGGACGTCTTTCCATTTTGGCGCTTTTCTTTCGTGTCCGTCACCTGGCAACAGCCGTACACAAAACAGCAGCTTAATGACGCAAGCGTACCGGGGTTCAGAAGGAAAAAAGACAGTGTGAACACAAACCAATCGAACTTGGGTACGGTCCAGGCAATTGAACTAAGTGTGAAAGCACCATAATTCTCATTAGATCATAAGTAGACTGTTAGGTTGGGGTTAGGGTTAGTGTAAGTTGACATGTACTTGCAAAGTTTCTTTATAGTCAGTTAAATGTCTGTTGAATGTCTGTATCGACAGATATTAATTAGGCAGTCTACAAATATGCAAATGGACCATCAAAATAAAGTGTTATCACCCCTTGTTTTGTGTGTTCACGTGAAGGGGTAGGGTTGTCCCAATTCTCTTTAGCCTAAAAACAGGGTAGGCCTAAGGAGAGGGTCTATATAGCCCTTGAAACTGAGATTATTATGAACCACACTCGAAACCAAGGGGTATGAAAATTTCCCAGAATACACCAGCTACAACGGCAAAATGGCTGCACACGCGAGTCAGATGCACAAACGTAAGTATGTTTTGCCATTATTACGCATTTTTACAACAAACAAGCATATGATTTAATACATTCATAACAGTGTTCATATTTTACTGTCATGCTTTAAAAATAATAAAACAAACTTGCTAAATTTCGTCAGTTGAGACTTATAAAGTTCTATCTGACTTTTTTTTTCAAAATTGAGTTATTCACATATTGTTAGTAAACGACAACTTATTTACATCATGTGATTTTTTTTTTACGAGTTGTTTACATTTTAAGACTTTTTCTTTAAGAAACAAAAATGTCAATCTACAAAGTCAAACTCTAGCTTGGCTTTATAAGGTTATTTCTGTGAGCCAATCAGCATTTCGAATGCAAGCACGAGGGCCAATCAGGATCAGCTTTCTTATTCATTTTGCCAGATTGCTCTGTTGACAGCAAATAAGAGCAGACAGAAACACAAAATCAGAGTCGACTAAATGATGCCGCACCACATAAAATTGAGAAGAAACCTGAAACTGAAAAAGTGTGTAAATGTGATAATTTAGAAGCATTTTTTATGTCATTACATTCTGATTACATTGTAGTTACATCCAAGATAACATTTATAAATGTAAACGCTTCTTTGTATATTGCATGTACAGTATTTGGGCATTTATAGGGTTATGCGTAAATATACACAAACAAATGGTATCTTGTGTGCAACTGCTGGGTCGTTACATTGTAACTACTATATCATTAAATTGTAATTACATTGTAGCTACATCCAAGATAATATTCATAAACTTAATTGTTTATTTGTATATTTCATATACAGTATTTGTGTATTTATATGTAACTATACACAGTACATATGTAACTACAAACTTTTATTTTGGATGTAATTACTATGTCATTAAATTAGAATTACTATGTAATAACATAGTAACTACGTTGTTAAAACTATGTAATTAGATTGTTATAATATTGTATTTACATTGTCATAACTGTAATAAGATTGTTATAACATTTTAGTTACATTGTTATAACTATGTAATAACGTTATAACTAACGTTATTACATTGTTCTAACATTGTAATCACATCTATGATAGTATTGCAAATGTGTTTTTGTATACTTCATGTACAGTACAGTCTCCAAAATAATAACTCATGTAAAGTCCCACAACATACTTTAACATCTGTCACTTGATGAAACTCCAATACCCTGTCAGAAAAGTTTATTGGGAATTACCTTTCTACAGTGTCTGGTATAATGTTTTTGCATTTACATAGATAAATATGACCACTGTGTTAATAGGCAGTACAGTTACGAGGTGCTAATTGCTGCTATTTCCTGAACAGAAATACATGGGGAAGGGGTACAAAAATATGGGAACACAAATGCACAGGAGACTGAGAAATTGTGTTGAACTTTGCACCAAAATTTATTAGAAATGTGTAAATGAATTCTAGAAAAATCAACATGTTGAAACATGCTAGCAGAAAGTTGTGAGAAAAAAAAACACACCATCCATCCATCCATCCATCCATCCATCCATCCATCCATCCGTCTGTCTATCTATCATTATTTTAAATTTAGGAGGATTCATGAGGCTGGATTTTTTAAAGTTTGGCATAAAAACACATCCATCCATCCATCCATCCATCCATCC